>BDUI01007742.1:37778-48242 GCA_002335545.1 Apodemus speciosus
GGGGTCTGGGGTTGGTGTGACATTGACTCTGCCTGATGGCTTTGCTCAGTATACCTTTCCTCTGTCAGCTCTGTGCTCGTGAAGGAAACAGGAATAACAGTGCAGACTGTTCTTGTTCTGAAGGACAGAAAGCTTGAAAGTTTTATGTGYGCCAGAAATCYTTGTTTGCCTCGGTTGGGCAACTCACTCTGTAGACMAGACTGTCCTTGAACTCAGACATCCTCCTGCCTCTGCCTCCCGAGTGCACCCCTGTGGCCTGGCTTTGTTTGCTTGTTTGTTTGTTTTGGGATCCAAATCTTGAAGTTCGGAAAATGCCCTGGGTAGGAAGGGAGATGCTACCCCAGAGACCCCATGTGGAACGGAATTTGCAGACGCTAAAGAAGTAGTTGGTCCCCGTTCCCCTGGGGTGCCAGTTATGAGTGATTCTCTGCAGACTCACTTATGAGCCAAACCCTTTGTCTGTTAGCCTTGCAGTCCAGCCTAGAGATCCCCCAARYCCCCCTCCTYCTTCCTCTGCTAGCCTCTAAGACCGTTCCTAATTGTCTGTGGATTCCACGACCTGAAGGCTAAAGTGCCTCTGATGTAGGTAGCATTCATTTGCTTTCTGCGTGGTCAAGCRCCCAAGGGTGTATAGCAGGAAAGGGGGCACACTGCCACAGCCGTCCACTGCTTCCAAAGGGCTCTCGCCATCACGGCTCAGGTGAAGTCCACGACCCCAGCGGGCACGCACGCCGAGCTGCGCGGTGCCTAGGCCCGAGAGGCCCATCTGTGCAGCAGTCCATYCTGCTTTAGGAGCCCGTGCCTGCTTCTTAGGTGCAGTTCCTCTCCTTGAGCCTGCAGGGCRACCGAGCAGAGGAGAGCTCCTTCCTGGTCTACAGATGAGGAAACCGGTTCGAACAGACCTTGCCTAAGGTCACCATTCAGGGATGGAGGCTGATTCAAAGCCCCTTCTGAAGTCCCTAAAGCCAGCGTACTTTCTAGTGCTCTGGGTTTCTTAGCTCTGTGTGACCCAAGGGGTCTAATCGGTGCTAGTGGGGAAAGTCTAAAGGGGATGACACCGTCTTCCCTAGTGGAGTCTCCAGCTTGCTAGGGAGGTGGTGGGTTGTCTGAATGCATCTCATGAGCTTCCATTCCCTGAACTCTGTGCCAGGCAGATGTGTCCAAAGCGCTTCTGCCAGCTTCCCTTCTCTGGCCAGCTGTGGACTCCGAGAAGCAGGATATCTTTGGTGGTCATGGCAACTGGGTGGCTTGGGTGTGACAGAGCTGCTTTTGAAGTGATTCATGGCCTCAGGGAGACTGAAGAGGTTGACGAGAAGCAATGGCCAGCTGGGAAGGGGCATGGTGGCTGGAGAAGAGCGGCAGGCAAAGGAGATGCAAAACATCCTGGGGGCATGGACACGGGCCACCCAACTCAGGAGGGCCGTCTGGGACTGTGTAAAATGTCCTCTTGTCTGATTGCAGTGCAGATCTCTTTCTTCCTCCTAATGGCGTATGAGGGGCTGGGCCAAATCCTTGGAGATGTTTCAAGAGGCTTCTAGTAAGGGCCGGAGCTTTGCTTTGAAGCCCTTGGCTGTGTAGAATGGCAAGGAAAGAATTAGCAACAGCCCGGAAGGAGGGAGTTGCCCTATCTGTCTATTGTGGGTCCAGATTGTGGAGGTGGGGCTCAGCTGGGCAGGGCAGGGGTATGAGGAAAGGCAGCCTCGTGCCAGCCCTCCACCGGTGACTCTGGTGAATTTTCCCCAGAGAGGTGTGTTCCGGCTTTCCAACGAGGACTACTTCATTGAGCCTCTGGATGGAGTTCCGGCTCAGCCTGGCCATGCCCAGCCTCACATGGTGTACAAACACCAAGGCTCTGGGCGGCAGGCCCAGCAGAGTGACCCAAGGGCTTCAGGCACCTGTGGAGCACAAGGTATGTACCTCCCCACGGAGTCGTGGCTAGGGACTATCTGGAGACTCATGTCCTTTTTAGAAACCTCTCTGAACACCCTCATGCCCAGCTCCCTCCGGCTGGAGCAGTGTTTCTCAACCTATGGGTCAAGACCCACAGGGGTAGCAGATCAGATATCCTGCATAGCTGATATTTACAACACAACAGCAGTAAAAATTACAGTGATGAAGTAGCAACAAAAATAATTTTATGGTTGAGGGTCACCACACATGAGGAAATTTATTAGAGGGTTGCAGTAGTAGGTAGGTTGAGAACCACTGGACCAGTGAGCCACAAACATTTAGACAGATGTGCCGCTCTAGCCTTTGATGTTCCATTAGCCCGTGGCATGGGTTTGATGGTCCCACTAGACTGTCCCTCCTGCTGCTACTCATGTCCCTGGTCCCTTGTTAATAATTCATCTTCTTCTGTTCTTTCTACATATTGCTTATGGTGTCTCTGACTGTCAGTCATTCTTTCTTCAGTTGGTTGGGCTGTCCATAGCCAGCCCCAGCAGGGATACTGGTGAGGAGCCATCTGCCCCTCTCTCCTGCTTCTACTCCAGATTAACGGGGCCTTACAGCTCAATACCTGCGGGATCTCACCCACGTCATCTCTGTCTTCCAGTGTCCCCAGATCTGGAGCACCAGCGAGAACACTGGGAACAGCAGCAGCAGAGGCGGAGGCAGCAGCGGTCAGTCAGCAAAGAGAAGTGGGTGGAGACCCTGGTAGTGGCTGATTCCAAGATGGTGGAGTTCCACGGGCAACCACAAGTGGAGAGCTATGTGCTGACGGTCATGAACATGGTGAGCTTGCTTCAGTTTCTACAGGGGTGGTCAGGGCGGTAGAGGAGGGGACACTGCAATGGGACACAAAGGGTGATATGGATAGGTTTACCAACAGACTGGCTTCCAGATGATGGACCAGGCTCCAAGGATGAAGGAGGTCTCCAGACTCTGAGTGTAGAGAGAGATTGTGGAGTGTTTTCATTCAAGCTACCACACGAGTCAGAGGCAAGGCAGAGCCAGGCAAGGCAGTCTGGGTCTCCAAAGGCCCACCCAGTGAGGACTGTGGCTGATCCACCCCCGCCCTGCTGACTGTGTTGTCAAGGCCTTCTTCCCAGACCCCTCCTTGAGGGGCAGGTAGGAACCTGCAGACCACCAGGCTGATCCTTGTAAGTCTCCCAGGAGAAAAGATCTCTGCACTGCTCTGTCTGCCCCCAAGGCCAAGGCTCACTTGCTGCCACTTTAAAAGAAGTATTTCTGTGGTCAGCTAGGATGTCGGGCTCGAAAAAGGAGCTGTAGCCACGGCTGCTGTTCAGCAGTTAACGTCACAGTCCGTGCCCGGGTCCTCATGAGGACGTGAAGTTGGGAGGCAGTCCTCGGATTGGATGCCATCGCTGGTTCCCTGCTCTTTAGGGAGCAAAAGACCTCTGAGGCCTTCTGCCTCAGGGGTTCTCACTCGAGCCTCTCTGCTTGAGTGAGGAAGGGCAGGGTGGGGTTCTCACCCCCTCCAGGTCCTGTTCTTCCCAGTGTCACCACTTTAGGGCTCAGGTTGAAAGAGGTTGCATCTGGGCGGGGACCACCTATAGTTAGCAGGATTCACCTCACCTCTTCGGAGTTCTAGGGAATGGACGTGGGTGTGTGTCAAGACGTCTGCGCAGTGAGACAAATGCCGATCAGGCATTTTGCTCCAGGGCTCAGCAGTCTCTACTGGGTAGAGGTGGGTTGGCTTTTGAATTCCCCTGTAGGTGATTTAAAGGGCTGATGTCCAGCCTGAATATGGGGTGATGGTAACCCTGACATCACTTTATCTGCACACCTGAGAGGCTATCTACCACATTCCTCCTTTCACTGGGAAGAACAGAACCCCAGGGCCAAGAACCCTGCCTCACCTGTCCAGAGGCCAAAGAACATCTAGGGCCCAAGGGATAATTCAGTTGGCAAAGCTCTTACCATGAGCTCAATCCCCCYAATCCACATAAAAACAAAAACAAAAACCAGAGAAGGTGACATACGCTTGTACTCGCAGTTCTAGGGAGGCAGAAACAGGTAGATCCCTAGAAATCACTAGCTGGCCAGCATAGACTAGTCAGCAAGCTTCAGGTCAAAGAAGAAGCTGTCTCAAACAAGATGGGCGCTGGAGGGAGAGCTTAGCAGGTAAAATCATTTGCCTGGAGTGCCTGGGCATCTGAGGTTGATGTCGGAGAGAATGGATGAAGCCTTGAAGGTTGGCCTCTGACCTCATAGGTACACGCCAAGTGAATGTCCACATTCACATATTGTATATAGGTGTGCTAATAATAGATAAAATTAAACAAACAAGATATTTCTGAGGCATGGTATCCAAGGTCCCTCCACACTCATGCACACATCTGCACCCAAGCTCTCACTCCCCCTATATCTATCTATCTATCTATCTATCTATCTATCTATCTATCTATCCATCCATCCATCTATCTTCTATCTATCTATCTATCTATCTATCCATCCATCCATCCATCTTCTATCTATCTATCTATCTATCTATCTATCTATCTATCTATCTATCTATCTACCTATCTATCCATCCATCCGTCCATCTATCTCCTATCTATCTATCTATCTACCTATCTATCTATCTATCTATCTATCTATCTATCTATCTATCCATCCATCTATCTTCTATCTATCTATCTATCTATCTATCTATCTATCTATCTATCTATCTATCTTCTGCACCTGCCCCCACCTTGGCTCTGAGGACCCATTCATGTCTACTCCTTGGGAAGACTGGTCTTGGCTTCCCCAGGAGAGAAAGAGAAGAGTCAGAGCTTCATGTTAACTGACTGTCATTCAGAGATCTAGGCTGCTGTTGGCTTTGTTGAAGGGATGGATGGGGTCAGTATTTGCAAGCAGATCTCAAGTTATTGCACAGAATAGGCCAGAGCCCTAGGAAGCAACCTGGAAGGATTTTGTGTGTGATCTGTCACTGCCGGGTTGGGGCAGTGTGAGTGCAGGTACAAGTGCATACATGTCCACGGTGATGCGTGCAGCTGGTACGCTCCCCCCCCCCCGCTGTGATCACGTGTGTGATCAGATGTGCATGGTCCTGGGTGGCTGGGGTGGGCACCCGGTTCCATTTTCTATATCCTAGTTGTAACCTGATTCCCCTCCTGGTCCCTCTTGGATAGGTGGCTGGACTCTTTCACGATCCAAGCATTGGGAACCCCATTCACATCAGCATTGTGCGCCTTATCATACTGGAAGACGAGGAGGTGAGAAGTCACATGATCCCAAGCTGTCCCCAACAGTAAGCTCTCCTTCCCGGTGCCTTGGGTGCCTTAGGAAGGACAAGCAGAGGCCTCTGGGCCTTGACTGTATCCTCTGACACTCCTTGTCCTTGAAACAGTCACTGTCCAGTTACAGCCAGAGGGGTGGAGGCTGGGAGACCTGGTCAGTCTGTCCCTTGGATCTCTGACTCCTGTCTTGGTGTGGGGGCAAATTGGGCTTATCCCCCAGAGCTCAGTATGAGTCCTGAGCCACCGTTCTCCCCCCCCACCCCCCTCACGCAGAAGGACTTAAAGATCACACACCATGCTGAAGACACTCTGAAGAACTTCTGTCGGTGGCAGAAGAATATCAACATTAAGGGGGATGACCACCCGCAGCACCATGACACTGCCATCCTGCTAACCAGGTACCTCCCCAGGAAGGGTGGGGGTGCCTCAGACTAGAGGGTTCTCATCTTACTGTCATGAGCAATGCAGAAACACCTTGAGGCCACCCAGGCTCCCCACAGCCGTGCCTTGACCAGTTTAGATAACTCAAGCAGTGGACAGAGGTGTAATCCAAGAGGCATGTTCAGGACTCACTGGTTCTGCGTGTCTGTGAGTGTGAGTGTATGTGTATGTGTGTGTGCATGTGTGTATATGTAGTGTGTGTGTGCACTTGTGTGCATGTATGTGTGTGGCGCGTGAGTGTGTGTATATGTCCATGCATATGTATGAATGTAGTGTGTGTATGGTGTATGTATGTGGTGTGTGTGTGTGTGTATATGTGCATGCATATGTATGTGTATGGTGTATGTGTGTGTGCACGTGTGTGTATGTAGTGTGTGTGTGTGCGCACTTGTGTGTATGTATGTGTGTGGTGCGTGAGTGTGTGTGTATATGTCCATGTATATTTATGAATGTAGTGTGTGTATGGTGTATGTGTGTGTGGTGTGTGTGTGTGTGTATATGTGCATGCATATGTATGTGTATGGTGTATGTGTGTGTGCATGTGTGTGTATGTAGTGTGTGTGTGCACTTGTGTKTATGTATGTGTGTGGTGTGTGTGTGTGTATATGTCCATGTATATKTATGAATGTAGTGTGTGTATGGTGTATGTGTGTGTGCACATGTGTGTATGTAGTAGGTATGTGTGATGTGTGTATATGTGTGCATGCATGTGTGTATGTATGTGTATATGTATGTATGTGCAGTGTGAGTGTGTGTGTGGTGTGTGTGGGAGGGATGAATGGTGTGTGGTATACGTGCTGTATGTTTGTGGACTGTATATGTATATGTGATATGTGTGGCATATGTGTGGTGTGTATGGTATGTGTAGAGTGTTGTGCTATTTAGTTGTGTAGGTTGGTGGCCAAGATTCCATTCCAGAGCACTGGCCTTCAAATCACTGTCATGTCATTTGTTCTAAGTGGCAGTTTCCTCCCTCTCTCCTACCTTCTGAGGTCCTATTTTGCTTTTTCTCCAACTTTTAAATGTTTTATTTATGTATTTGTGTGTCTGTGTGTGTGCACACGTGCATGCCACAGCGCATGTACGGAGGTCAGAGGATAGCTTGCAGGCATCGTTTCTTGCCTCCGATCATGTAGTTTCTGGGATCTAAGCCAGGACATCAGGCTGGCCACAGTGCCTTTACCATTGAGCTATCTCTGGCTCAGTCTGTTTTTGAGTTCCACCTGAACTTATCTTCCCTCTGCTGGGCTGTGGCAGCTAGAAGGGAACAAAAGTTTGTTCTAGACATGTGTTCCTGTCCCAGGTCCCAGTGAGTGTTGGGTAGGTTGTATGTGAAGAAAGGCACCTGCTTTTCAAATTGTCATGTGTGGATCTGATGTCAGAGTGAGGAGAAATGACAGCCTAGCTGCCCAGTCTGGGGTGGCCTGGCCTTCTCCCTGCCCTCTTGGCATTGGGCTAAGCCAGCTTGTGACCACTTCTTTGCAGGAAGGATTTGTGTGCATCCATGAACCACCCCTGCGAAACCCTGGGCCTGTCTCACGTGGCTGGCTTGTGCCACCCTCAGCTCAGCTGTAGTGTCAGTGAGGACACTGGCCTGCCACTGGCCTTCACTGTGGCCCATGAACTAGGACACAGGTAAGTCGCCTGCCCTCACCGCCAGTTAGGAACCTGACTTTACCTTTCCACTCTTGGGCACYAGCCAGCAGGGCTCCTGGGTCACAAAACACCTGAGGGGGTAAAACAGTGTGAGGTGACAGTTCAAACCGCAAAGCCCCAGCGTTGTCTTGGTTCCTCAACAAGACTGTTCCCCTAGGAGTGGGAGAGAGGCCTGCTGGGGCATCACCGAGACCCATCTGTAGCCTGTCACATGGGAGGAGTGGGGATGGCCAGTCAGTGTATGGAGCCTTGGCCACCTTTCTGGCCCCTTTTACTCCTGTCACTTGCTTCCATTCCTGCCTTCTCTGTGACCCGAGGCAAGTGTCATGTCCTTTCTGGGCTCCAAATAGACAGCAGAGGCTGGATGCAGTGGTGCCACCTCTGCCTGTGCCCTGTGCCACCCGTGTCGGGGTTTGGMGAGCTGGTGAATTGGATTGTGCTGAAGCTTCATTGGCAGGCTCCCAGAGAGCATTTTGGGCCAGAGAGTTTAGACTGGGTGACAGCCAGGCCTGTGTTGGTGACTCCAGTCCTTCTGGCTGTGTCATTCTGGCAGGTTCTACAGCCTCTCTGAGGTGATGAGGACTGAGCGAGTTAGTAATAGGCATGATTCCTGGTTCATACCGGATGCTCAGGAACATTTTCATGACCTCTTGAGACTTTTGGGGGACAAAGTAGCTCAGACCTCTTAACTCAAGTTCTCAGCCTGAGGTCATCTTGGGACCAGTCAGGTGGTAGGGTTGCAATAGACTTCCATCGTGTTTCCTGGATTGCCTTCTTGGCTACTTCTGGGCACAAGGATGTGACTGTGAGGATCCCAAAACATCTTCATTTCAGGCTCAGCCTGGTACATGTAGATGGGAAAGCCAGGGAATACTGCTGGCGTCCCCACATTCTGTGTTAGGGAAACAGAGGCTCAGAGACAGCATGTGGCTTTCTCACACAGCCATTAGGTGACAGAGCTAGCTCTGGGAATTGGGACTGTACYCCTTGCAGGCCTCCATGGGAAGGAGGCCTGGGGGGCCTCCTACTRCTCACCTGCCCCTGGGGCCTGTGCTCTCACGCAGTTTTGGCATTCAGCATGACGGCACCGGCAATGACTGTGAGTCCATTGGGAAACGGCCTTTCATCATGTCTCCACAGCTCCTGTATGACAGAGGTATTCCGCTCACCTGGTCCCGCTGCAGCCGCGAGTACATCACCAGGTTCCTTGAGTAAGTCCTGGGCTTGGTGGCCAGGCGCTGCATCTGCTGTCATTGTCCTGTGGYGGGATGCAGTGCCAGGGAATATTTTGGGGGGTGGGCGGCTGATAGATGTGGTACCTCAAGGGTCCTCTTGGATAGTGTACCTATGCTGTGGCTTGGAGGATGGGCAGGAGCTCAGGGGCCCCCAGCTAGGGGAGGAAGGTGAGACCACTGCAAACAGGGAGAGCTAGTAGTGTACGGAGTCCGGAAGATGCAGAGCGACACTGGAGAATAGGYGACCAGCYTCCTGGCCCAGTGACAGCAAGCAAAGACAGCAGCAAGAGTAGCAGGMTTTTCCTTCATTTCTTACTTTGCTGAGCCATTTTTAAAGCTTTATTTTAATGTGTATTGGTATTTTGCCTGCACGAATGTCTGTGTGAGGGCACCAAAGCCCCTGGAACTGGAGTTGTAGACAGTCGTGGACTGCCACGTTGGCGCTGGGAATTGAACATGGGTCTTCTGGAAGAGAAGTCAGTGCTTTTAACTGCCGAGCCATCTCTCTGTCCTTCCTTGCTGAGCCAGTTTGTATGCCTGCTTAATGTTCTAAATAAGGAACAAGTTTAAATCTAAATTCTCTCTCTCTTTTTTTTACACTTATTTAATTGTTGTGGTGCATGTGTGGAGGTCGGAGGACAACTTATGGGCATTGGTTTTTCTAGATCCTTCAGGTGTGTTCTGGGGATGTGATTCAGGTTGTCATGCAAGGGCCTTTACCTGCTGAGCCATCTCCCTGGTCCTAAATCCTTCCCCCTCCAACGCCTCTTCCTCCTCTTGTGTTTTAAGGTTAAGATGCTTCATACTCTCTTCCTTTAAAATTTATTAGTGTGAGCATGCATGTGGATGTGCATATGAGAGAGAGAGAGAGAGAGAGAGAGAGAGAGAGAGAGAGAGAGAGAGAGAATAATGCTGGTATGCCACAGCGCATGTATGGAGGTTGGAGGACAACTGTGTGCAGTCAGATAGGAAGCCACTTAACCTGCTGAGCCACCCCAGGGGCACCTAACCAACTACTTAGCACACAGTCTACCATTCATTAGACTTCGCGCAGACCAGGCGTGTGATACTGCTGTTCAAACCCAGGGCCTCATGCGTGACCAGGCATGCTCTTGGAAACATTGCTACCTGTCCATTCCCCGGTGCCAGTTTTATTTGAGATGCCAAAGTCGGCTTTTCACATGCAGAATGTAGAGAAGAGAAACAGATCTCTTCCTATGGGGAGATCGATAGCTTTGGCTGGCTTTCCRAGTCACCRATGAAGAGCTTATTGGGATGCATCTTTTTTTGGGGGGGGGGATAGTGAGAACATCCTTAAATGCTAGGAACCAAGTTCATGTTTCTGCGTGACTCAGGATGCCCAGAGAAGACGCTACTCTCCTGGGAGATGTCACATCTGTCTGCTGTTGTCTGTCATATCTAATAGGGCAGGGCTTGCCGGTGTCCTAGCCTTCACTGTGCAAACTCTTAGTGTCCCTTTCTCTGTAGGATCCTCTGCTTTGGGTCTTTGCCTGTGACTGGAATTCCYAGGTCAGATCTTCCTGGGTCTTTGGAGTAGAAACTTCCCGATTAGGTCTGTCCTTAGCTCTCCTGGCCGAGGCTGAGGTGCTAGCTAAGATAGCTAGGGTGCTCTGAGATCCCGAGTCTTCCAGTGCTCTGCTTCTCCATCGTTTCTCCTCATGGGCTTTAGCTCTCAGTTTCTGTCACTTTCCCAAGTCAGCTACCGATTGGCCATTTGCTTTGCAGCTTCCAGAATTCCGTGGACATCTCTCGTCTGCTGTCATCACTTCCCTCTTACCCTCTGCCCGGATGGAATTATGTTTTGTTTATTCCTCAAATGTCAGGGTAGAAAAGCTTCAGCAGAGATAGGCCTGCTCAGTGTGCTGTGGTTCTCTGGAAGCCCACTCCTCACGGTGGTAACTCGA
>BDUI01007743.1:23266-40250 GCA_002335545.1 Apodemus speciosus
AAGCCTAACAGCCCCCCAACACTCAGGTCACTCAGAAGAGTCCAGTGGTTTAGGGCTCTGTTCCAGGAAACAAGAACAGAGACCAAATATACATACTTGATATATCATAGTATCACGCACAACACAATTCAGAAATCAGCAAAGTAGTTGGGACAAATTTACAGAGAATATACACAGATGGCAAATCACCATTTGGAAGGTTGCACAAAAGCCTGACCCCAGCGACACACTGCCTCCAAGAAGGCCACACCTCCTAATCTTCCCCAAACAGTTCCACTACCCAGGACCAAACATTCAAATATGTGAGCCTCTAGGGGCCACTCTTGCTCAAACCACCACAGCATCATCTAAGGGATTTCAGGTTCAAACAAACCGAAAACAAGATACTGTAGCCACATACCGGCTAGAATTGTTGAATGTTCTTTAACCAACAATGACAAACGGTGAGTCAGCAGAGCGCGCACTCTCATTCACAGATAAGATGGTGCAGCTACTGTAGCATCTTCTCATAAAACTAAGCACAATCTTCTGAAAGAATTCAACAGTCACATTCCTCAGTGATTGTGTCTACACAATCTGCACATACAAACCTGCACATACAAATGCACAGTGAAGACTTCTGCACAATCAACAAAAACTGGACGCAACCAAAATATCCTTCAGTGACAGACTGTATAAACCGACTGTAGTACACCCAATGGGATATTACTTGGCAGTACAAAGAACTGAGTTATTAAGTCATGAGAGACATGAAGGAATTTCACACGCCTATTGTTAAATAAAGAACCCAGTCTGAAAAGACTACACACCATATGGTTCAAATTCTTTGACACTCTAAATGAGACGGATTAGCAATAAAATTATATGTTACACAGGCCTGACAACCTGACTTTCATCCCAGGGTGGAAGAAAACCAACTCCTGAAAAAGGTCCTCTGACTGTCACACATAAACTGCAGTATGTTTGTGTTAACATTCATGCACACACACAAACACACACACTAAATAAAGTAAATGTAAAAACTAAATTGTCTGTGGGTACCTGGGAAGAATGCAGACCAAGAAAATTACCACTTGTACACAAAAGTGCTTGAAGAAAGAAAAGGGTGCTGACCTAAGTAATTCTAGGGATAAATGGAGCTCATGAGCCTGGAGGGAGTCTAAGCACTGTCCTCTAGTGGGTGGACTTCTTCCCAGGGGGTGTGGGATAATAATTCATATGCTTGCTGGGACTGAACAACTAAGTGCCTGCATGGTAGACAGCGGGAGCCAGCTTTCCTACTGTTGGGGTGGTGCTTTACAAACAAGCCTGGGGAAGAAGTTAGACTTGTCCCTGAGTGATGTGTTAGAACTAGAAGCATCATAAGGACTCATGTGTAGCTTGAGAAATAGCCACAGATGGTTCTATATAACAATGTTAATAGGTGTGTGTGTGTGTGTGTGTGTGTGTGTGTGTGTGTGTGTGTTCCCATCTCTATTTCTTGGCTCTGTCAAGTGAGTTAAGCTCCCTTCCTTGAAAGCAGGGTAATTTATATACATCCAGCACGGCCACAGACAACCGCACGAATAGCATGACAGTCTAGAGCTCAGGGCAAACGCTGGTAGGTCAGAAACAGGGATCAAGACTGGAGGGGCTAGAATGGCCCCTGTGTGCTCAGCAATGGTTCAGACACTCTAAAAAATAAGCAAGGAGCCACCAGAAGTAGTCCACTGGTCCAAGATAGCATTTCATTTCCTCTAGTGGGTTTACTAGGACCACAGTGACTTAGCACAATTGGCTCAGTAACGCCAAGTACCTGCCCTTGGTAGCGATAATACATGGTACAGAGGGGAGGTAAAAAGCAGTTCACACGAAGCTCCAAACTTTTTAGAAGTGGTGACTGTGTGTGGTCAGGACTGGCCCTTTCACATGTCAGAAACAGAACCTCTGGGCTGGCCCAGGACCGCTCAGGTTCCAGGAGTGATTCTCCAGCCAGGGTGCAAGGCCACAGATGAAGAAGAAAGTGAAGTGCCTAAGACCATGTCGGTCCTGCCATGGGTCCGGGGTAAATCACACAAGACAAAAGATGTAAAATCGCTACACTGTGAACTCTGGTCTCATCGCTCCCATGGACTTTGAGACAGTCTCTGATCCTGTTTCCTCATAATAGGGAGAACACGTGAAGGGAGACCTCAGGACACATGCAGTTAGCAGATGGGCAAGTGCCATGGGGGAGGGTCCCTGTTTGTGACAGTTTACCAATCTTTTACCAACTAGTATTACTATGTAGGCCAGGCTGGCCTCAAACTTGCTATGTAGATAAGTGTAGCCTTGAACCTGTGTCTTTCTGCCTCCGCTCCCCAAATCCTGGAATTCTTTTCAAATATTTACTCCAAAGCTGATGGCATAAGACTCATCGTCTCTTGTTAAACCAAAGAAAAATTCAAAATATATGCTCTTTTCACCTAAAAAAGAAAATTCAGTGTTTTTCATGAGCAGATTTTGGCAAAAGTTCTTTGAAACCCTCTATCATTCTTAGCTGGGTAAGTGGGTCCAGAGACCAAACATTTGGGAACCACTGTGCTTCACATAGGTACTGGGTGTGCTGTCGCGTCTCAGCTACTCCGGAGCGCCCCTAAGTTAGCGCGTTACACGTCAGGTGCTGACAATCCAGCAACGTTTATACCCATTGCCCGGGTCCATGCAAAGCCCTCCCACTGGGAGGCAGCAGCCGCAGCGACCTTTGCAAAGGTCAAGGACGGAAGGCACAGAGGTTTCAGGCTAGAGTGCCCATGCAGGCTCCGGGGATCACTCTGGCCACCACCTTCGCCGCGTGGCGGGGACTGGGAACCTGAACTCACAGCCTGGGCAGCGCCGCCGCTCCGCGAACCGCGTTCCGCAGCACACACAGCGCCATCTTCCCGACCTGGCCCGCCTACACCCCGCCCCGCCCCGCCCAGCCGGATTCGGCCACACCCGCCCTACCAGGCTTAGCCCGTCCCCCTCTCGCCACGGCCCAGCCAGTCCAGCCGAACTCAGGCCGACCTTGCTTCGGCTGGCAAGGCCCCAAGCACCGCCTCTCTGCCCCAAACCACGGCCGCCCCCGTTAGCCACACCCCTCCTCTGCGAGCCCTGCGCCGAGGCTTTGGTGACCCAAGGCTCGCCCCACTTCTGAGGCGAGTTAAGGAAACTTGCTTTTTCCTCTGGCTGAGCAGATTCAGAGT
Source organism: Apodemus speciosus (assembly GCA_002335545.1). Taxonomy (NCBI): domain Eukaryota; kingdom Metazoa; phylum Chordata; class Mammalia; order Rodentia; family Muridae; genus Apodemus; species Apodemus speciosus. The sequence goes on from BDUI01007743.1 coordinate 26,470, forward strand.
TCCGAGGGGCTTTTTTTTTTTTTTTTTTGCTGTTTTTATTATCAACGTGCCCCTAACGCAGTTGGCGAACCTGCGGTGGTGCACGAGCTAAAAGTCCTCTGTCTTCTAGCTCTGTAGTTTGTTTTTAGTGGCCACTACATTCCATTCGTTCTGAATTGGCACTTAAAAACGTTGTCAGAAGCTGGATTAAAAAATAGAACCCAGAAGCCCTATGCAGCCAGAGGGGGAACACGAATGCCGAATTTCTGCAAGACTGAGTTATATTGCTTTGTGATACCAACAGAACAGACTGTTCAAGCCCTCTGTGAGGCCCCCCCACACCCACCAGGACCTCTCCTGCCTGCACCTAGAAAGGACCATTCCACTTTCCTGTCTCCACTGCGGCCCTAGTCTGTGTTCAGCCAAAATGGAGCCTGAGACAAAGAAGTATCAGGAACACTCATTCCATCTCTAATTTACACATCGATATTTTATACTAAGAGACTGAGCAGGCAGGCCTTGTCTCCAGAAACTAGATCATACCCTTTGTCTGGTTACTCTTCTCTATGTCTTTCCATCCAACAATAAAAACACAGGTCTGGGGGGTTGAGTTTTTATTTATCAATAAAAGTCACGTAAAGCGTCAGTTACGTGCACCAAAGAGAGTATTGCAAGTTTTGCACCCGAGAGGGTCAGAGGAATGGGTGCAGCTTTGAAAGAGGATAGTGTGGGGGAGGGTGAAAGTCTTCAGGGCAAAGTAGAGCAAGCATAAAGCTGCAGGCATCTGAGACTCTGAGATGTAAGTGGTCTAAATGCCCTTTTAATAATATGCTCAGGAGTAGAATTTAGGGCCTCATCCAGCCGGGTGGGAGCTCTACCACTGAGCTCCACCCTGGCCCCAGACTGCTGAAATCTTAGCATTGTCGTTCACAAATACATTTGTCCTAGATAGAAGTGAGTTATATTTTCACCACTCGGCCTTGTAATTATCGTGAAAATTCAATTAACTTTCACTGTTTGTCTTAGGATATCTAGCTTTGTATTGGCTCTCCACACGGACACCTCCTAGGACTCATCCGCTGAAAATATCTGATCAACCTCACTGTTTGCTGTAAAGTAACATTTAAATAACTTTCCAGTGGGAAAGGGCAGACCCATTAGGAAAATGAAGCCCTTTATTCTTTGGTTAGGATCCCCAAAGGCTCTTTATCACAATCCATTCTTTCCTTCCTTTTGCTGTCTGGCCGGATGTAGGGTTTTCTCACCAAAGTTGAGTCTCAAAGGCTGAGCGGGCCGGTGTCACTGGTTTCAAACTTCAGAATGGCGTACTTAGAAAGAGGCCTATTAGAAGTTCTGTGGAATGGTTTTTAAGCAGTGGCACAGATAGAACTTGGCTCTGAGATCATTGCTGCCTCCTGCTGCTAAGATACAAAACCCTCCCAGCCGTGCTCCCGGTCCGCGCTGCCTTTGATAAGGGTGATGGCTGCGTCTGGCTCCTTGGGGAGAAAGGAAGAGACGTCTCTCAGATTTAGGCCAAATGCAGAATAACTAATGGCCACGTCCTGAGCCTGCCGGGCCTTAGCTGCCTCTCTTTAAGCTGAGGAAGTTAGACTACATAACCTTTAAAATACCCTTCGGCTCCGGAAGGCCTGAAGTCTGATTTTCTGACTGCATGATTTTCCAACCCATGCTGCAGTATCCCCTTCGATCAGAAGGCCAGTGGTGGCCCTTCTAGACTKTCTAGACCATGGTCTCTGCTTTGTCTCCGTAGATCGTCTAGTACTTATCTATCTATATAACTTATTTATTTTGGTTTGTTTTTGTTTTTGTTTTTTTGAGACGTCTCCTGTTGACCAGGGTGGCCTCTTGCTACATAGTTGAAGCTGGACTTGAACTCCGATGCTCCTTCCTGCGCTTTCCCAAGTGTTGGGATTACAGCTATGTTGGCTTCATGAAGTGCTTGGAATCGAACTCAGGGCTTTGTGGATAGTAGACAAGCACCCTACCAACTGAGTTACTCCCCAGCCTCAGTTTCTGGATTTCCAAGTGAAGTTGGATGAATACTGGCCTCTAAAGATGTTGGCATCCTAACTGCTAGAACCTATGAGTGTGTCATTCAGCATGTGTGATGAAGGAGCTTGAGGTCGGAAGATTATCCTGGATCATATGGAAGGACCCAATTATAAGCATCCCTATAAGAAGGAAGCAAGAGAGTCACATCACAGTGCAGGCATGAGCCTTGGAAGCACAGTGGAGCCTGGGGTGGGGCACAGTCAAGGCAATGTGATCCCTGGAAACTGGGAAGGCAGCCAAAGGCTTCTTCCCTACCACATCCTGAAGAACCTGAAGAACCACAGGAACACCTGAACTTATCCCCATGAGAGCTGTTTTGAACTTCTGGCCTCTACAAGATGATAATYGTTACACTGTTTTAAGTCGCTAAGTTTGCAGTAATGGATTGCAGAATCAAAGGGACCGTGACGTATATAGTAAAACCGAAACCTTCTCAGAGCTCCTCTACCAAGGAATGGCTCTTAAAGACTGACTTTAAGGCCTGTTGAGGGGCTTGGGTGCAGTGGGTAAAATGTTTGCCTGACATGCATGAGGCCCTGGGTTCAATGCCTAGAGCATGCCCAGGGCATAAAGTGAATATAGGCACATGCCTGTAATTCTAGCACTTAAGAGGTGGGGACAGAAGGATCAAGAGTTCAAGATGGGGACTGGAGAGAYGTTTCAGCGGTTAAGAGCACTCAGTGCTCTTCCAGAGATCCTGAGTTCAAGTCCCAGCAATCGCATGGTGGCTCACAACCATCTGTAATGGAATCCGATGCCCTCTTCTGGTGTGTCTGAAGACAGCAACAGTATATTCATATAAAATAAATAAATTTTAAAGAGAGAGGAAAGAGAGAGAGCGAGCTCAGGGGTGGGGCTGGAGAGCAATTACGAGCCCTTGCACAGGACAGGAGCTCAGTTCCCAGCACCTACATGGTGGCTCACAACCTTCTGCAGCTCCAGTTTCAGTGGATCTAATTCTCTCTTCTGACTCTGTGGACACTAGGCATGCATGCATAGAGTGCACTTAAATAAAAACAGGTAAAGCATGCACCTGAACACATAGAATGAAAACAAATGAAAAGGATTTAAAAGAATTCAACATTATACTCAACGATGTAGTAAGCTTGAGGCCAGTCTAGTTACATGAAACCCTGTCTCATAAAAAAATTAAGTAAAAAGTACATTTCCAAGGGACTGGGCCTTGTGGTACATATCTTTAATCTCAGCACTCTGGAGACAGAGGTAGGCTATCTCTGTAAATTTGAAGCCAGCCTGGACTACACAGTGAGACCCTGTTTTGAGGTGAGGTGTGGGCAGTGAGATGGCACTTGCCTCAAAAGCCTTAATTCCTGAGTTCAATTCCTGGGATCCACAGGATATAAGGAGAAACTTTCTCCCAAACGTTGTCCTCCGACCTCCGCCCGGCTGCTGTAGTATGTGCCCCTCCCAACACTCGCACACAATAAATAAATCATAAAGTCCATTACGTGCAATGACAGAAGAGTAAAAACTACTTCTTCTGAGTACTAACGTAAAACTCAGAATTCTGCCTGTCTCTGCCTCCTAGGCTGGGGCTTAAAGGAATGCCTGACCACTCCTGGCCTGGTGAAGGTATCTTACCACAGCTACAGGAATGGTGGTGTGTTCCCACCACCCAGCAACAAGTCTAAGAAATGCTTTCTTCTTTAGGATATGTGAAAAATAAAGCCAAGGGCCTCAGGCTTGCAAGCAGCACCAAGGATGCCTCGGCCTTGGTTAGCAGGGCCGGCTTATTCCTGAGGCAGGGTCATTTGTACCATGTGGACAGGGGCGCAAAGAGTCAGCAAATGGGGATTAAAGAGCAGCTTGGACCAATTAGATCACATGAGGTCCCAAATCTCTCATTTATCAGGATAAATCCAAATTTGACTCCTATTGCTAAAAGAAAAAATAAAAAGCGAGGTACATATTTCTTACAAGCCAACCTGGGGGCATTATCATGCTGTCTATTATCAGCAATGAACAGATTTGACTCCTTTCCAAACAAGATTGGCAGGGCCTGTGGGGTCTGTCGGAGTCAGGCTAATCCTCCAATCATCTGCCTGCCCTACCACGGTAATAGAAAAGTGTTGGTAATAAGCAGGTTAACAATCTTCTTGTCTGGCGCATTAAAGATAATTCCACACGACCCAGAGGGTCTTACCCAAGAGCTTCCATCACGTGGCTCAGCAACACGCATCGCTGGGTGTCATTTCCACCAAGGCTACCAGCTATCAGTGGTGCAACTAAGTCACTGYGTCCCTGCTCAGATCAAAACACGGGCTGCACTTCAGGAGTTCTTATTACAGTGTGGGACAGAGAACTAACACAAAACTCGGCAGCCACAAACATGGAAAATGGTATTGCACACTGCACATGCCAAGGCGTGCCTGGGGCCCTGGGCCAGTTAGTGAGCTGAGCTTCATGAAGGTCAACCTGAAGGGTCTCCTTCATTTCATCTTATTATCCAGATGGCTTAAATGTAATGCATACATAGAGCTAACATTTTTTTAAATAGTAAAAAATGACATAGAGAAAGCTTTACCATCCTTATCCCCACTTACTTTACTCCTCCTTCCCCGGCAGGTAACCTTCCTCAGAATTATTTTATTCTTTCAGAGAAAACAAAACAAAAACCCAAGCAAACAAAACAAAGCAAACAAAAAAACCTACATAGGGAGTTTGACTGAGCCCCTTGACTTCATGTTACAGAAAAGAAACATTGTTGTTACAGAGAAACATTGTATTTACGGGGAATCCTAGAGTAGTCAGATTGAGAGAAACAGTACAATGAGGGCTGGTAGTGAGAAACAGTGATCCTCATTTCATAAGAGTGCTGGAYGCTCAGAATAGCAGTGGAGGGGCTTATTTACAACCCTAAAAAGCTGGGTGTCAGCCTAGAGAGAAGGCAGAAAAGGCAGGCATGCCCGATTTGGTGCAAAACAGTGGTTTTTGTATGCCTAATCACATTTTCCTGCTCCCCTTATCCCTCGCTGGCTGAGTTCTTCAGGGAGGTACAATCTTTCCAGTTAGTTAATATAGGTCCCCACTCAAGTTCCCCATGTTCCCGGGGATTCAAGGACCTTAACCTTTTCCAACACGTGGACGCAGCCCAGCAGGTACTAGCCATGAGCTAGGGAAGACAGGATCTGAGCGCCTCCTGCTTATCTATGAACTACTAATGATCTCAATATGCATTTCATACTGAGGGTGGACATTGTGATTTATTTCTTACAGTGGGGGCATGGGAAGGAGGTGGGGAGGCCACACTTCATGGAAAATACTTTCAGTTTAGGAAGATAGTACAACAGTGTGAGTGTATTGAGTGTATGTGTGTGTGTGTTTGTGTGTGGGGGTTGTGTGTGTGTAACCCAGAGCACTCCACTTCTGAGCTCTACCCCTCACCCAGTGTGAATGTAAACAATGTTTCAGAACTGGCCCCTTGAAAATTCAGTTGGGGCTCTKGCTCAGTCGGAGGAGTGCTTGCCTAGCATACACAGAGCCTGGGATTCAGTCTCCAGCATGGCACAAACTGGACATACTGGTATACGCCTGCAGCCCAGCACTCAGGAGATTGAGGTAGAAGAGTAAATTCAGGGTCATCCTCAGCTACACACAGAGTTCAGTGCTTCAGACTGTTTTAACAAGACTGTTTCAACAAGGGGGAAAAATAAAGTGGTATTGGTCATGTAACCCTAACCCTGATTTTTATTTCACTCTCCTTTTTAATATAAAACATAAAATATAACTCTGGGTGTGGTGGTGCAAGCCTTTAGCCCCAGCACTTGGGAGGCAGAGGCAGGCAGATCTCTGAATTCAAGGCCAGCCTGGTCTACTTAGTGAGTTCCAGGAAACCAGGGCTACACAGAGAAACTCTATCTATCTATCTATCTATCTATCTATCTATCTATCTATCTATCTATCTATCTATCTAAAGTATGATCTTTCTTATTGACAGTGTGTCCTGGAGAGGCTTTTACAAAACAAAAAACAAAAATACCTTAAGAAAAAATCAACTTAGGGGAGAAATGGTTCATCTTAACTCACAGTTCCAGATTATAGTCCAGTATTGCAGGGACGTCAAGGCCAGAGCTAGAAGCAGGAGTCACCCGGAGTCCCAAGCAGAGAGAACGTGCATGCATGCTCAGCCTGCTTTGTACGCTCATACAAATCAGGACCCAAACCCCGGCAGTGGCGCCTCCGTGGTGGTCTTGGCCTTCTCACGTCAGTTACCACAATCCAGACCAACCTTCCACAGCTGTGACCTCAGGACACAGGCCAAGTTGACCTGGACATTCCCTCACTGAGACTCTCTCCAGACAATTCTAGATGGCGTCAAGCTGACAACTAATACCAAGCACCAGAGGCTGGAGGATGCCAGGCAGTGAAGAGCACACACTGGCCTTTCAGGCAGTTCCCAACTGCCTGCCACTCCAACTCCGGGGGTCCAAAGCTCCTTTTTGGCTTATGCAGACATGTATACATATGTGGAATACATTCACACAAACACATAAAAGATCCTTTATTAAAAAAAAATAAAGAATGCCGAACACCACACAATGTGTTCTAAGCACTCTGCAAAATTCTAGCACGCAGAGGGATATTCAGATTTTTGTGCAGAAGAAAAGAAACAAAGTATGCACATAAAAATACTAAAGGTAAATCCAGAGAAAGTGCCTGCGTGGACTGAGAAAATGATTTCAGGCTTCAGAGAAGCTACCTTCCCTATCTGGTTCATCCCCACCCCCACCCCCCACCCCCAGCCCCAGGCTAGGTTTCATTACTTAGCCATGGAACTCTCTAGGTAGACTAGGCTGGCCTCGAACTCACAGAGATTGAGCTGCCTCTGCCTCCTGAGTGCTGGGATTAAAGGTGTCCACCATCATACCTGCCTCTAATTCAAACATTTATGCACAGGTAACTTTGGAAAAGTATTTTCACACCATCCATTTTTAAAAATAAGCTGGGAAGCTTGCCTATTTCACACAGTCCTTGGCTTAAAGTTTGCAAAATCTAGTTTTTGCTTCTTTCTCTTCTTCTTCTTCATCTTCTTTTTTAAAAAGCTTTTAACTTATTGACCTCAGTATTTTTGCTACATCCATTGCTAGGATCAAATCCTTATACTTTTCAAAAGCATTCCTTTAACCTGAGGTCAAAACCAATGTGAAATATGAAGAAGTTATAAAAAGACTGAAATCTAGAACAGCCATAACCCTGATGTACTTTATCCAAATTTTTACAACTTTGAAGTGCTCTGGCTGCAGAAAGAAGGCAGGGTTTTATGTTCCAACCAGAGGAACCAAGCACAGGAGAAAATGAATCAGTATCGTTTCTCAGTTTCATAGCCAGCTCTCAATCCAAAAACATGAAATAAAATAAAAAGAAAGAAAGAAAAGAAGAAGAAAAGAAAAGTGGGGGAGAGCAGACAAGCAGAGCCCACAAAAATAAATGTTTGCTATTTTGTTTGCTTAGAAAACAATTCCTTGAGGTCTGGAAAAAAATCATTTTCTCAGTTTACTTTCTAGAAGAGAAATTTATACAACAACCACCAACCGAACCCAGACAATCCCTGCACTTGGGGCGGTGGGGGCCACGATAAGTAGCTCACTGTTGACACAGTTACTGACTGGCATTGTCCGATCATGTCCAACTTCTGTAACATTCCCAAGGGCATGGGGCTAGAGAGATGACTTAAGTGGTTAAAGAGCACTGGCTGCTCTCCCAGACGGCCCAGGTTCAGTTCCTAGCACCCACATGGCAGTCATAGCTGTCTAGTTCCAGGGGATCTGCACCCTCATACAGACATACATGCAGGCAAAACATCAATGCATGCAAAATAAGTAAATAAAAAGTTATTAAGAAAGAAAGAAAGAAAGAAAGAAAGAAAGAAAGAAAGAAAGAAAGAAAGGAAAGATTCCCAATTGTGTCCCATCTCAATGACCAGAAAGAGAATTCCAGTCGAGTGGATGGACAGATAGGATTGGCTCCTGGAAGACTGGAAGCACAGAGGCTTGACCGCGGGTGGGAGAGCGAGTGGATTACCACATCTACAGTTTGTCAGAAGGCCATGTGGTGGCACTGGCTTTGAGCTGGGACTGTGTGCTATTTCCAACTGTGGACCTGGGGAAATCCTTGCATGCTTCAGTTTGTAAAGCACATCTCATCAAAACCCACGACGTCCAGGAGGAAGAAAGGCTGGTGGAGAAGAGTTCCCACACAGAACTACAGTAAAGCAAAACTGTGTCAGCCATTTCCGCTACACCAGCATGGAGCCCTGCCCGGCAGACACAAGATCACAGTAGCAAAAGTAAAACCGATGCTGTAGTGCTCGGAGCCTCTGTGTTTACCCCACAAGGGCTGCAAGGATTGCCATTCTGTGTCAGGTGGAGAGGGACATCTGCAGTGTCTGCTCTGAAACCGCTAGTTTCTCTTTGGAAATGCCTCTCTGCGCGCTTCTGGAACCCTTCCCGCGACCTGCCCTGCTGCCACGAAGGACTCAGGCATGGGCTTGTGATCCGACTGTGGAGTTCACATTGTGGGGTGGAGCTGAGCGCTTGGTGAGCATGGGGTCTCCTCTCCCACATCAAGAACATTAAACACACCTGTAAGTCTGACAGCATTTCCATCTACACTATTCTGGGGGGGGGGGGAAGTTTGTTCAAGAATAAAGTCAACAGAAGAAAAAAAGCGAAGGCAAGAGATAGACGGAAAGGAAAAAGAGAAAGCCATTTGAGTGCCAGCGTCCTCTCTGCTTCCCGACTGTGGGTGCCACGTGATAGCGCCTCCTGCCCTGCTACCACAATGGACTGTACCATAAGACTGTGAGCCACATCGCGCCCCACCGCCAGCCACATCGCCTCGCCCTTGTGAACCACATTGATCCCCCATCCCTGTGAACTACATTGCCCCCCACCCCCGTGAGCCACATCGCCTCACACCCCCCAGCCACATCGCGACACACACACACACACACACACACACACMCCATGAGCCGCCCCACCCATCTAAGTTGCTTTTGTCAAGTATTTTGTCTACAGTAATGAGAAAAGCAACTAATGCCTTGGCCCTGCTTCCACATGTGGCTGTGACCAGTGCGTGAGGGAGGAGCAGCCAACGCTAAAAGCATCAACTGCACAATGTTCCACTATGCAGAAAAATCGTGCGAAAGAGACACTACCGTGTCTGCGTTACAAAGCATCCCAGGATCGAGCCTGTGGTGGGTGACCACTAACGATCGGGTGCTGTTCCCTCCACTTGACTGTCACTTAGCTTTCCACGGGGCTAGGAGGCATCTTTTGACCTTCTGCTCTACTCAAAAGCAGAAAGACTCCGCGGTCCTTCTCTGTGGGCTCTTTGATCATGAGCTGCGCAGGAACAAAGTGATTAGCAGCCCAGATCTAGTAGAAAACACCAAAATCTGGCACTCGGAGCCCTTGTAGCAACTAAGCAGTTTAAGAAGGCAGCTTCAGCACTGGGTGGAAGCAGAAATAGTCAAGGCAGAGATAGCAAAGCTTTGTCACACGTGCTGCCATTCCTAGAGCCAGCAACAGAGGACACCTGGCAGTGGAGCTCCCACTTGTCTTGCCCAGTGTGAAGATGGGACACAGGTGTGAGCTGGAGGCTACCGCTTGAGCACCTCTTCAATCCAGAGCCACCTGCTTGCTGTTCAGACAGCTGGAGACACAGACAACTGTCTCAGTAGACACTGGTTCATTGTGACCGTTGACCTCTGCATGCCCCACCTTCCAGTCGAACTTCCTCCACTTACTCGGAGGTCCCGGCCGAATATCGCTTGGTCAGCCTTGTCTTCCTTGACTAAAATGGACACAAACGTGGTCACCTCCTTCAATCAGCATCTCAGATGGAACCCTCAAAATAAACTATATATAGGTCAGCTACTTCTGGGGTGCAGGAGCAAGTTGAGGTGGGTGTACAGGAAGCCCCCGTCTGCCAGTACACCTTGCCCCCAACGGCGTCTCTTCCACAGTACTTACTTCATAATTTTTAGGAAAATAAAAAGACCRTAAGCCACTCTTTATAATGTCTAGAAAATCCAAACCTAGGAAATCTGATAAAATTTGGATGTCCATTGCAATATTTTGACCCCAGCTTGTGGGGTCAGAGATAATCATGATTATAAAATAACATCTCCCAATTCTCTTTCAGCCTTTTGTCATTTGCTAGCAGAATTTCACATGTATTTATTCATAGATAACTATAGCAACCAAAGGTCAAATATTTGAATGTAAATGCTAGTCAGGAAGGATTAAAGGACTGCCAATGTCTCAGGGCTTTGAAAACAGGCTGAGTCTTCTGGGGTAAGGGAGCCACTCTTAGGCACAGCGTGAGAGTCTGCTCTCCCCTTAGGGGAGCCTTTACCCAGGGACGTCTTTGAGTCAGGCGCTGGGAGTGCCAAGCCTCCTGGGACTTGCCTGGGAGGCATGGAGCACATATCCGTGAATTGCTGGAGCTTGGAGCCTGCAGGGTACCCTGAGGCACTTGGGCACGTTGCAACAATCCAGTACAGGATGAATCACTCCAAAAGCATCATATTAGCCACAACCTTGAGTCCAGATGAGGGGAAGAGTTGGATCTCAGTAGGGCACCCTGCACCCTGCAGGGTGCACCCTGCACCCACCGAGGGGAACTGGGCTGCCCTCCTGCCGATACCCAGGTCGGCTGCTGTTCTGTACTAGCACATGGTACCACTCTGACAAATATGGAGAGAGGGCTGGGATGCTCACCTACTGAGGCAGAAGGAAAGCATGTCCCGATTCCTCTAATGAAGCTGTGAGGAGCTTGTGGGGTCAGGGAGCCAGCCTGCAGGAAGCGCTGCCAGGGCACATCATGGCCAGGCAGCAGGTTGTTTCAACATGGTTTCTCAGAAGTTATTAGTAAGGGCAACGCTGTGGGGTAAGAGATGATCCGTATATTAGCTGGGCTCCAGCAACGCTTTGACTGGGGCCTTTGTCATCTGAATTGATCCTGGGGAGATGAGACATGGAAGAATCATTTCTTAGACAAATTTCTCAACACACTCATTTCTTTCTCCCATCAGGTCCCAAGAGGTGGCCTCTATCACTTTTCTTGTTTATTTAACCCCAGGGGTGTCATTTAATAACAACAATGACTTGTCTGCACAATAAAGATGTCATTTTCATGATTGCTTTTAAAATATGCCCACAAGGGACTGGAGAGGTGGCTCAGTGGTTAAGAGCACTGGCTGCTCTTCTACAGGACCCAGGTTCAATTCCCAGCACCCTCATGGCAGCTTACGACTGTCTGTAACTCCAGTTCCAGGAGCTCCAAACACCCTCACACGGACATGCATGCAGGCAAAACACCAATGCACATAAGATAAAAATAAGTAATTGTTTTCTTCTCCTTAAAAGAAAACATGTACACCAACTATGAAAACGAATATTATTAATATTGTCAGCTTAGAAACTATCCAGAAAACAGGTGTCAAGAACCAGGGCAAAAGAAGGTGACTCAKGGTCAGGGCCAACATGGGAGAACACGTCAAGAGCAGTGTTCACAGGAGACAGCAGGAATATATATATATATATATATATATATATATATATATATGTCTTACTGTAYAGTTTGAATTACGTGCCATGTGCAGCAACTATCTCCTCCAAGGGGAAAATGAATTTAAACAACTGAAAATTAAATACCCAGGCTGGAGAAATAGCTCAGTGGTTAAGAGCACCAACTCTTCTTCCTGAGTTCAATTCCCAGCAACCACATGGTAGCTCACAACCATCTGTAATGAGATCTGACACCCTCTTCTGGTGTGTCTGAAGACTGCTACAATGCACTCATATAAATAAAATAAATAAAATCTTTCTTTAAAAAAAAGAAAATTAAATATTCAGACTCTAAGCTATTCAAATGCTTTTTCTTAAACTTGCAAGAAAGAGAAATGAGCTGGGCTTTTGAAGAGCCCTCCCCCACCCCCAGCGTTCCTTCAAGGAGGAAGTAAGCTCGAGTGGGAACTAAAAACTGTTTTTAGTCACACCCTCCCCACGCGTTTGACAGAAGTGTGTCAAGAAGGGCCTTCTGTTTTGTCTGAATACGAAGTGACCCAGCCTCGTGATCGCAGTTAGCCTCTTTGTAGTTTTCTGTTCCTCTGGCTCCATAGGTAGCAGCAGTTCTGAGTATAGAGAGGAGCTGGCCAGGCTCTGCCGCTGCCGGCTTGTCATTAACAACCGTCGATGAACACAGAGCACATGCACAAGCGGTGCTGCTGGCTGCCCATTAAAATGGTATAGAACCAGAACGGCCTGTTCTAGAATCTGAGAGCTGAAAACTGTAGTGATGGCGTTCCTTTTAGTCAGTCGAACTATTTAAAGTCAATATACTTATCACTTAAATCCCAATTGCAGTCATAGAATGTACTCCTATTACGGAAAACAGATGCTCTGTGTTGGCCTGCTCTGGTAGCCATCTTGAGTCATTTGGCGTGACCACTGGAGGAGGCACGATGTCCTCTGTTGTTCCTCGGCACACAGACAGACAGACAAGCCCAGCACAGTAGGATATGGAGTTTATCATCAGACTCTATAGCCCCCAGCATCAGAGTGTGTCGAGGTTGCTGACGTTAGTGTCATCTAAACCAGGTACATTCCTGCTTGTACAAATACCACCTCTGGGGCTGGAGAGATGGCTCAGTGGTCTTCCGAAGGTCCTGAGTTCAAATCCCAGCAACCACATGGTGGCTCACAACCATATGCAACGAGATCTGACACCCTCTTCTGGTGTGTCTGAAGACAGCTACAGTGTACTCACATATAATAAATAAAATAAATCTATAAAAAGAAAAAACAGAAAAAAATACCACCTCTGTCCCAGCCACTATATAACCCATCTCTGACCCAAGTCATAGACCCACTAGCCTTACTGTCACCTTAACCATGCATCTGTTACTCGGCAGTTAATGAGTGCCATTATCTATGGTGTCTTATAAGGCCATTTATCATGATCAATTCACACCATGATCTATGGTGTCTTGTAAGGCCGTTTATCATGATCAATTCACACAGCYGACACCAGTTTTTGCTAAAAGTAGCCAAAGGAAACAATAAAACTTTTGAAGTCATGCTTTTCTCTTTATAATAACGAAGTAATTCATTATTAAGAAAAAAATAAAATAAAGAACAAAAAGGAGAACTAAGAATCAGTTATGAATCTGTGAGCTCGGAGCTCACGTGAGCGGCAGAAGGACGCCAGCAGACTCCCACGAGCTAAGGAAACAAATGATTTTTGTTTTGTTTTAATGTTTAGATGAAAAAATACAGTTTAATGTTGCAAATGAGAAGAAAGAAGGAAAAGAGGCCCTATCGAAGTGAAAACAGAAGAATAGGCTAGTGGGAAGGCTCAGGCCTGACTCCCAGCAGCCAGAAGGCAACTCCCAACCATCTGTAGCGTYAGCTCCAGAGGCTCCTGGTCCTCCTCTGACCTCTGTGAGCACCAGGCACACCCATGCACATAAAAGTAAAACGAAATAATAAAGAACTGCCTTGGTGCGGCAGAAAGATGGCTCAGTGGGCAAAAAGACTTGCCGGCAAGCCTAGTGACCCRAGTCTGATCCCTAAGACTCACATGGTTCTGAAACCATGTCCCAAAAGCTGTCCTCTGGCCCCCACACTCCGGGTTTGATGTGCACACACCCAGCATATATATAGCCCGTCTAAGGTAAAAAATAAAATGTAATTTTAAAAAAA
>BDUI01007744.1:17575-29294 GCA_002335545.1 Apodemus speciosus
AAATAAACAAGTAAATAAAATGAGGTTATATTTTAAAACAAAGAAGCAATTAGGCTTTCTCGTCACTGATTATACTTTGAATACTATAGTTCCAGAGAACAGAGTAAGGCAGGTATGGACGAACAGGAAGTCATTGAAACAGAAGCAATGGCATTGAGAAATGTGCAAAGGTAGCATGAGAAGAAGCATGGTCATCTTTGAAAAGATATGCCCATATAAAGTGGTGCTACAATTATGTTCAGAAAGCTAAAGTAGCTGGAGCGGGAGAAATGGCTCAGAGTGTAAGAACCTTTGCAGAGGTCCTGGTGTGGTTCTCAGCATACACATGATGGTTCACAACCGTCTGTAACTCTACTTCCAAGGGCTCTGCTTCCATAGGTACTGAAGGCATGTGGTGCACATACAAACATGCAAGCAAATACTCACGCACATAGTATTTTATGTGGAAAATTTAGAAGACACTGTGGTCATAGCCAGTAACATGAACTTCATTCTTTAAGAAATTCTACTTTTGAAATGGTGTGGCAAAAATTGAAAAGCAAGAACAAACAAACAAACAAAAACCCATAACAACAACAAAAGCCCCATTTTCATATTTATGGTAATATAATATGTTCAATATACCTCAAAGGGGTAGATGTGAAGCCACTGCTGGAAGTCCACGAGATCTTTTCCAACTCAATATCATTCAAAATGTYCTAGAGACAAAAGCTTTACCCTGAATGGAATGGTTCACTTATCATAAATGCAATCGCCGTTTCTTGAGCAAAGATTCTTCATCCTGTGTGGTGCTGTGTGTCTTTAGCAGTTAATAATTTTTCCTCTGAGCCAGTATTCTACCAATGTTGTAGACTAACATGTTTATAACAACATGTGTGCTTTAAGAAAACCAAAACATCTTTGTTGATATTTATCCTTTTTAATACACAGCTGGCTCTTTTCCCTCAAAATTTGAGAATCTTCTGTGGCATATTTTAAATATTTTATTTAGTAATTTGTGTTTACTTTGGCTGGGATGATTATTTCTGAGATAGAAAATTCAGATATTCCTTTTAGTTGAAAAATTTCTATAAAAAACAGAACTTAACCAGTTTAATTTAATCATATTCAACGTTTTGCTCAAGTCAACCCATTCATTCAACCATTTCTCCCTACAGGTACCAGATTATCATCAAAATTTCATGGGTAACTACCTAAATTTCCAGTTTGGAACTCTTATCCCACTTCCTCTATTAAGGAGTAGAGAACTCTCATTATGTACTGAAGATCGCCAATCACAGAGATGGCAAAGTGTGGTAAAATTCTAGAAAGTTCTGCAATCCTATGCAATCTATTTTACAGAGGAAAGTGAAGTGTAAGGGGTGGGTCATGTAAATGACGCGATCCAACTGAAAGCAGAAGTCCAATGACTGCACCCCACCGTCCCCCGACACCCTACTGTCTGCTCTCTAACAGGTGCTCCCTCAAACTTGAGGTAGAGCTCAACTGAACAGCTGGCTGGGACCATGCTAACAGGACAGTACTATGTTCTCTCACAAGCTCTCGTTTGCCATAACACCCACACAAAATATTCCCAGTGAATTTACACTCATTGTGTTTATGTGAAGGGTCTAGTGGTGATAAGTTTATATAATCATTTGAAACTGGCGACCTAAAGAGTTTCAATCTCATAGGAGTTCATGGGGCCGACAGCCAACACAGGAAACACTGAGAAGAAGCGATTTGATGCCCTCTAGGGAGAAATGCCTGAACATCTGGGCAACTCACAATTAAGGGATCAAGTTAGACTGGGTTGTTAAAATTCTGTCTCCATAGAAAGTTTTGAACTAATGAGACATATTTGATTTTTATCTAATATATAATATTCTATCAGAACTAAGACACTAATCGCTGTAACAAAATATTGACAAATAGCTGATATCAAACTCTATACAATCTTATGTAGGAAGGTGGCTATTGATACATGTCTGACTGAACTCCCATCAGTAAGAATAAGTAGAGGATTTCTTTCTTGGAGAAGTTAAAACACAGGAGCATAAAATATCCATTCAATCTACTTACTTTCTTTGAGCAAATTAGAGATGGCCTTTGTAACCACCTTCBTGTAAAAACCTGTTTCTTCTTTTCTAGTGTCTGCTGAAACTCTCATTCCTTTTGTGATGGTCAGCAGAGGTCTATACAGAATAATACAGATGAAGGGGTCACAGACGAATCCACACAGTAAGGTTTATTTTAGGAGTGGAGAACTCTCCCACAGCAATCAACTGAAACTGACAAAAAGACCTTTAACCTTTTTAAAAATTCAGATCCAATATGATGCTTAGATCCTATAACACTCAATGATATAATTAATTCCTTCAAACTACTGCTGGTGTGATTTCATAGACTCAGAGAAGGGCCTCTGGAGGGCTCTCTTCCTGTATAGCTGAGGCTCTAGATTCCTTAAACAGGTGCATTAATTGGCTGTTGCTTAGTAACAAATCACCCAATACTTCAGAAAGCAATACTGTTACTGCTGTGGAGCTGAAGAACTGTCTGTCCAATTATGGCAATGAATTTTGTAAATCTTATATCTCTTCTCTCTTTTCTCTCTCTTTTTCCTCTCTCTCACTCTCTTTCCTCTCTCTTTTCCTCTCTCTCTCCTCCCTCCCTCTCTCTCTTCCCCCCTCTCTTCTCTGAGCATGAACGTGCGCGCGCACGCGCCTGTGTGTATGTGTGTGTGTGTGTGTGTGTGTGTGTGTGTGTGTGTATTAATTTCTATCTGACCAAAGTACTTGATAACTCCAATCACTTGGCAGGGAAAGGTACCCTCCTGTGCAGGAAATGGCGATTGATTAGAGGTGGCATGGTAGGGGTAGGGATTATCATGTCATCAATCTATCAAGTTGACAAAGGCAAGGTAACAAAATCATTTTAATTTTTTTGTTAGCACTCCAAATAATGGATTTCAATATGTCATTAATCAATAGTTAACTTTTCTCAGTGCTGTGAGCAAATGTTCGACTGATGCTACTTAAGGWGGCAGGGTTTCTTTTAGAGCACAACTTATAGTCTATCATAGAGGGAACCAGAGGCAGCTGAGACAACTCTGTTAGGAATGAAGTTTCMTGAGACTGTTCCTCACATGGTAACRACTAGCCAGGAAACAGAAAACAGAATCTTACAGCCTTCAATGTCTGTCTCCAGCGGTCTAGCTCTGCCAGATAGGACCTATATCCCAAAGGCTTTACAAGCTCCCAGAGCAGCACCATTAGATGGGAAACMAATATTCAAATGCCTGAGCYTGTGGGGAACATGGTATAGTCAAAGCATAAGACTTACATCTTATGCCTTCACCTATCTTCCCCTTCCATTGTCTCCTCTGGGTACAAATCTCTTTGCCAACCAACTAGAGGTGATACTTACAAATCAAACACCCAGGCAAAGGTGTTCGCCACCACTATACATGGCCTGACACAAGTTTTTTCTAAAGGTGAAAATTTTAGCATTCAAGTCAGATGGTTTACATGGCTGAGGAAATTAACATTTTTTTTTGGAAATTAACATTTTTAAACAATGAATTCAAATTGAGTATATTGCTTAAAGTGTGAAAAGTGAATCCAGAAAAGGAAATGATGTACATTAGAAGAGYGAGGCAGACTCCAAASCAGGACTTTCACAGTCAAGCAGAAGTCCCCCGGRCCTTTTTTCTTCCCAGCTAGTGTTCAGCCCATATTAAACACATCAGCTCCAATATCCCAATACTCTCKYTTTCATTCCTAAAACCAAATCCAAGGCCTGGAAAATGGATCAGTCAACTACCATGAAGGGACAACATGGAGAACATTTCAGGTGTTGGAAGACAGGCCCAGGAAGACATACTCTGACTCACTGMAGGGGCCTGGTCTCTGTGGCGGGAAGTCTGATATGGTCTGTTTCTCGGACAATGCCCCACTAAGGGTCTTATCCCAGCAAGCTGGTCTTAGTGRCCCACAATCTCAAAGACTTCACAACAATGAACATTAGTTGAAATAARAAGGCACACAACGGTACTGATGTAGTTGTCAAAAATTCTTGTGGCCATATACAAAGTAGAAAAGATAGATATCTTAACTCCTTTCCTTGCTCCAGAGAARAAAGAGCTCAGAGCCACGAATACAATCAAACCTACTAGGGGTAATCAGTCCAGATATCCTTAAAGTGACTACTTTCTTATCTGCCAGAGAAGAAATAAATTAAAAATCAAGCTGACTTAACTTACACAGAATAASTGAAATAGCTTAATTCTTAAAGTGTGTTAAATATTGAGGTCAAGGCCACCAGTGACCACCGTGTTCACCGGAAACCRTTACTTACTGGAAGTCATCTGAAGTTATGACTGCAGGACTTGTGTGGTTTTCTTTTGCAAGAAAATGTTCGTATTGGAGGTTTGAATGATGATTTTAAAAAAAACCTTTAAAACTGAACATATTTTCATAATCCTGTCAAGAAACTCAGCCATGTCAAAAGCAGAGCTAGAAGGTGGCCCATCAGGCAACTAATGGGGAAACCCTATCAGTATACAAGGCACCATGGGCCTAAATTATTCTGAAAGAAAGCTGCAGAAAGCTATAGCTGCTGCAGGGCAGAAGCTCTAAAAATCCCAGGCAAGGCTTCAGCAGTAGACAGCTTGCCTCGCACGGGTGAAGTCCTGGGCTCTATCTTCAGATGTGGGAAAGTAAAGAGAGACTGAATGAAAACAATATGAGCAGCTCACAGGATGTGCCCCAAAGAGACAACCACCACAGCAGGGCAGACTCTATGCAGACATACACAGCCTGAGAGCAACCAAGTGCTAAATCCACTGAGCAGGAAGTACAAGTAGGACCTGGTGACGTCGCAAGGTACGTCATTTGCTACCAATAACAATCCAATATCAGTATGCCTTGCTACCAGATTTCTCAGCAAATACTCCATTTATTCAGACTTGCTGTTTAGGAGCAAGATGAAGCCACTCCCTCCAGTTACACAGAAGGGAACTTGGAATACAGACACCAGGATTTTGCCATGGGTTGTCTGGAGAGCTGATGGCTAAAGACCCTCCATCTGGGTTTTATAACTACTCTGGTCCAAAGCGTGATGGAGAGCCATCAGACTTGATTCCCTCACAGCAACTGGAAGCAAGAAGTATTCGGAATGATGCTTTAGTTTAAGAAGGAGGTCAGGATGATATTTCCGGAGGACCCAGCCATACCTGGGCATATATCCAGAAGACTCCCCAGCATGCAATAAGGATACATGCTCCACAATGTTCATAGCAGCCTTATTTATAATAGCCAGAAGCTGGAAANAAAAAAAAGGAGGAGGTCTGGAAAGCATTTGCAGGCATGCCTGTGCACTAGGGCCAGAGAATACATCCAGCAACCAAAAGACGTTCCTAAGTTCTTCCCACTTCAGCCAGAATATCACAGTGAATTCCATCTGCCTCCACTTTGTTTGCAAATGAAAGACAGTTCCTTAATCCTTTAATGTATTTATAAGGTAACGTGTGTGTTTTCTCTGTTTTATATCCCATATCTAAAAAAACCAGAATGCCAAGAGGACTCTAATTTTACATCAGATAAATGTAGGCCAAATGAGTTCCAAGAACACGCGAAGCTGACAATTTTGCTGCTCACTTATTTCATTCAATACCTGTAACTAATTATCATAATAATGTGCGCCATGGGGGAGCAGTGCTCTGCAGACAATGCAACTAATCCCTTGTCCTCTTAAAAATAGTCTTCATAAAAAAGCCCAGAARTTAGCTGCAGTGACCATTGGCCCCCATTTTTGCAGAGAGAAGGTCACAGCTATTTAAGTATCTGTTGTTAATGGGGATCCCTGGAAGCTCTGGGCGTGTGTGAAAACACAGATATGTGTTCTCCTGACAGACTACAATAGGGTTAAATGAAATCTCAGTCCTGATCAATACTTGGAGTTAACTCACACCACAGACACTGTGCAATGCAGTTCATCACCTTGTTAAGATCAAACTCTGCTTCTTTTTACTCAAATAGCAGAATTTTTAAGCCCTCAGCAGGAAAAGAACCATTTTCCTGTTGGACAAAGAGAATCAGAGTCTGCTAACTGCAAATATCCCTTGATTACTCAAAAGTACATTTATTGTTAYTTTTATGTGATACTTGAGTGATGACAAGAATCGTCAGCCTCCAAAATAGGTGTCTAGGCTCTTTATTCTCTTTTCTGTGGACTTCAGGAAACTGCCACTTAGACAATAGCAACAATTTAATAAATCAAAATTTCCCAGAGGTCAGCCATAATAAAAAATGTTATTTGTAATAACAAATATGAAATACAGCTTAAAGGCTCAACAGAGGGGGAACAATRTCGACAGCTGAAGGAAAAAAATTCCCCAAATTTAGTGTACACTTGAAACCGTTTTATTCTTTGTCCCTAGGAATTGTTTATGATGTCATTTATTCCCTAGGGATAGCAGATATCAGAGCAGTCCAAAAACTTCTCTTAAGTATCTTTTGGAATTAAAGAAAAATTTGAGATAGAATTTTGGACATTTCTTTGTTTATAAAAAAGTTTGGTTGGTTAAAAAAATTCAGTTAATTGAAAGAATGTTCCTTATTAGAGGTTTTTTAAATTTTTAAATGTATTGTATATTAAAATATTACTGTCTATTCTTTAGTTTGTAATGGGTGAGATTAAATCTTACATTTACTATGAAGTTTGCAATTAAACTTTAGTTTATGCGTGTACAGAAGTTGCTCTGTGCTTTACTGTGGGATGCCCACCACAGCTTGCATGTAAACCTTCTTGTTTTGGGCTTCTGTTATTTAGGAGTTCAATAAGTTCTTTCTTCTGCTAGCTGTAGCATAGCTAAAGTGATAAACTTNCTAGATTCTCAGTACTCACTGCAGAATTGGTATGACCAGATCAGTGTGGTCTGCACCAAGTGGAGAGATAACAGCTAACAACAATTACGGTGATGATGAAGATAATCAGTGATGAAGACAGTGGCAAGGGGCACATAATTATGATGATTACATCACAGCCAAAAACCCTGTCAAAATAAGATCAAGGATTTCTAAACTATGGGAGAAAGAGCATCACTTCTGTTTTGTTTGGAACATCCCAAATGGCATCTCAGAGATGCTCCTCTGTGAGTCACAGCAGAGCTTCCGGCTGGATGCCGCCTGTTCTCTCAAAAGTACTTGTCATGATGGCRACATTAAGGGATATTTAATAATCACAAAATGATGACTAACATTTCTCAAGCTTCCTATATGCTTCCCACTCCCTTATTTAATCTGCGACAGAAATTTACTATTATTACTATAGTAGGCTGAGTGGTACCCTCTCCCTCAGSATACGCCAACTCCAATCTCTAGAACACACAATGAGGCCTGTTTTCGAAAACACAGGTATTTCRAGAGAAACTATAGGTCTGAAAGTAAGAGCATGCTGGATCACGCAGAGCAAGAGACAGAGCATGAAGAGAAAGAAGCAAACAAGGCCTTTTWAAAGATGTTGGCAGAGCCTAGAGTCATGTATGATCCAGCCCCCAAAATACCTGGTCCTGCTACATACCGGGTGAGGCATCACAGACCTTCCCCTGAGATAGCATAGACTTACTGACTTGCTTTCAGACTTTGGCTTGTGACAAGGSAAATTTCAGTTATCATAAGYCACCTGGGGTGGTCATTTGCTACAACAGCTCAAGGAAACTCAGGTTCAGAGAGTTTGAGGTAATTTCCCAGAGCTGTGCAGCTAAGCATTCATGTATGGAAATAGGGTCATGTTCTAACGGATGGTTTTCCTTCCTCCCCCTGTGCTCCAATCACAAAGCCACAGGCTGGCTTCCCAGTCTGCAAAGCACCTGTATACCTCACAGGGAGGCAAGAATGCTGACTGTGTGCTGAGGCAGAGTTTCGGGGCAGCTTCGTCCTGCAGCTTCCTGCCTGCAGAATCAATTTTCGTTTGCATTAAAAGAGCCATTAGAGTCTATACATCAGCAATTTCGTTCATGTGTGGCCTAGCTTCTCAACTAAGGGATAAGAYTGTTCTATACTTGGACCCCCAACGGGCYTGTTTTATTCCTCTAATCATAAGCATAATCAACTTTACTCATGCTGGGCAATAATAAAACGGAGGATTAGTATTGTTAAACATATAAAGAGTCTCAGATCAATCAAAGCATCTCATGGAACTAATTTTAGAAAGGAGATCACTAGATAAATTACAGTAGATTTGGAAGCAAACTGAGAGCRGAGACCTCACATCCCTGTTAGAAAAAGCAACCTTGAAACCATTGCACTGTGAGACAGAGATGTCATCACCTTCCAGTAGAGTAGGTTAAGGACTACAAACCCCTAAACCCTCTAAGAGCACAAATTTTAATTTTACACTCCATCTAGAACAGGTTGCCTTGCTGTCCCCAGAATCTCCTCAAGTTAGCAATCTCTGCTGTAAAGTGAAATTCCAGAGGAGGTAAAACAAGATCCCCATTTCAAACAGCACAGCTGCAGTCCTGAGGATGCAAATGTCAAAGCCAGGGGATGACCTGGTGGGGTGAAAGAGAAGGCAGGCRGGGACTTTAAGGACATATTGATAGCCGAGAGACTTAGGGATGTATAGTACATCAGAATTTATCAAAGGTATGAGAGAGTAGATAATTTGATCTGCTGCCTTACAGTCTGCTTTGTTGGAGAGGGTGCTGTAGCAAGATGGCTTGAGAACTCCTGGGAAAGGAAACAGGTTACCAGAGACCAGTAGAGATCAAAGAGACCAAATCTGGCTATGATAATCTTGTTTCAATTTTCCTTGGTCTAAGATAGGAAGATTGTGTGAATTTTAGGAAGGCATCTGATAAGATGTCCAACTTGTTCCTCTAGACATCGTTGGAGGGTGGTTCATAGCAGCATGCATCATAGAGCCATTAATTTAAACAAATACACAAAGAAAACCCAAGGTTAGAGCGTGAAACACTTTTGATGATAACATGAAGCTAGTAGCAAAATTAGTGGGTTGAAGTAACYAAGATCCTTAATGTTCTCAAATGTAAGAATAGTTTTACTCTTCAGTGAAGGCTTAAAAGGAGATGCTAGCCAATTTAATAAAGAAAAAAAATCACAGATACATAAAGGAAAGAKAGTGTTCAACAGTGTATTTATAAAAAATATTTAGTCATCAATAAGATCTAGCATGAAGTAAGGAACAGAAGGTTAAGTTATATTCACAGAACAGTATTTTAAATAAAGAGTGGGTTGACAAGATGGCTCAATAGGTGTTTGCCGTTAAACCTGATGACCTAGATTGGATCTCAAGGGTTCACATGACAGAAGGTGAGAACCAGCTCTGGCAAGCTTGTCCTATGACCTCCACAAGCTCACCATGATGCAAACCAGGAAAYAAATAAACAAGTAAATAAAATGAGGTTATATTTTAAAACAAAGAAGCAATTAGGCTTTCTCGTCACTGATTATACTTTGAATACTATAGTTCCAGAGAACAGAGTAAGGCAGGTATGGACGAACAGGAAGTCATTGAAACAGAAGCAATGGCATTGAGAAATGTGCAAAGGTAGCATGAGAAGAAGCATGGTCATCTTTGAAAAGATATGCCCATATAAAGTGGTGCTACAATTATGTTCAGAAAGCTAAAGTAGCTGGAGCGGGAGAAATGGCTCAGAGTGTAAGAACCTTTGCAGAGGTCCTGGTGTGGTTCTCAGCATACACATGATGGTTCACAACCGTCTGTAACTCTACTTCCAAGGGCTCTGCTTCCATAGGTACTGAAGGCATGTGGTGCACATACAAACATGCAAGCAAATACTCACGCACATAGTATTTTATGTGGAAAATTTAGAAGACACTGTGGTCATAGCCAGTAACATGAACTTCATTCTTTAAGAAATTCTACTTTTGAAATGGTGTGGCAAAAATTGAAAAGCAAGAACAAACAAACAAACAAAAACCCATAACAACAACAAAAGCCCCATTTTCATATTTATGGTAATATAATATGTTCAATATACCTCAAAGGGGTAGATGTGAAGCCACTGCTGGAAGTCCANTTCTGTTATTTAGGAGTTCAATAAGTTCTTTCTTCTGCTAGCTGTAGCATAGCTAAAGTGATAAACTTTCTCTTTCATACATTTCGTATCTTGATTACTCTTAGCTTCCTCATGTGTGGATTTAGTATTTTCTTAATGTTTGGTCTCACTTGAATTTTCTTCTTTAATATTAGGTTTAAAGTTTTCGTGTGTATGACATCCACTTGGTTCATTTAAGAATGTCTGTGTTTATTATTGCTACCATTTTTACAGACACTTTTAAAAAAATTTACTTCTAGGCATGTGCATGTGACTGTGTGTGTGTGTGTAGAGGTGGCTGTGCATGAGTGCATGTGTGTGCATGTGCGTGTGTGCGTGTGTGCATGTGCGTGTGCGTGTGCATGTGTGTGTGTGTGTGTGTGTGTGTGTGAGTGTATGTGTGTACAGGTGGCTGGATATGTGTGTGAATGTGAAGAGCAGAGGACAACCTTGGGTGTCATCCCTCAGGAGCCATTTGCTTTGCTTTTGGAGACAAGGTCTCTCACTGGATGGGAGGTCTCAAGGAAGCATCACTGTCTGTCYATTGAGCACATGGGTTTACCTGTCTCCTGCCCCGGGAGTGCAGGGATGACAAGCACATGATGCCKTGCCATTGCTTTTAATGCAGGTTCTGGGGATCGAACCTAGACCCTCCAGATTGTRAGGCAGACACTTTACTGACTAAGCTATATGCCTAGCCCTCTTTTGCTCCTCCTAAATATCTTAACATAAATTCTAGCAATTAGAGGCAAGGCCCTAAACCAATCTCTATTGTATCGACGTTGCTCCCATGAATAAAAAGCCTCAGCTCTTGTATGCTGGTGCTGTACGGGCTGAGGCTGAACACCTAACGATCACCCAAGATCCTCTGAGATTATCGTATTGTACAACATTGTCAACAGAGGGCCTTTTTMAAAGCTTTCCAATATAGCCAATAGACAAAACAAAACAAAAAGAATTTTCCTCATCTTCTCCCTACAGTTGCTGGAAGATGGCCAAAATATAGTTCATTTGTAGAGTAAGGCCACCTTCTCCCAACAAGTAGAGCTGAGGCTGTCCCCGAACCTGTTGCCTGCCTGTGGATCCTGTTCCCCTAACTGGCCTGCCTTGTCTGGCCTCAGTGGGAGAGGATGTGCCCAGTCCTGCAGTGGCTTGATGTGCCGGGGGGAGTAATGCCAAGCTCTAGCTCAAAGAGGTAACTTGAAATTAAGCCAGGAAAAAAAAAAAAAAGAAGCTTCAAAAGAAATTTCCTAATCTAAGCTGTTATTCAGTAATTCCATTTTTATCAAATGGCATGAGAGGAGAGAGGGTCAGTCTCTTCTGCTTGGGGCCTTCTGCATGTTTTCCACACTTTTGGATTTCCAACTTTTCAAAAATTAGTTTAGGATAGAATCAGCTGTCCAAATTCTATTTGGAAGATTTCCTAGCCCCTGGGAAAATCCTGCTATGCATACAAAGATCTTTATGTTCTATAGATAGAGATAGAAATAAAGATGACATTGGGTAGTTGGGGGTGGGGTGGCAGAAAGAAGGAGAGAAGAGGGAAGTTGAATTTGTATGCTATTTGCACAAAACACTTAAGATAATTTAATTATTCAACATGGCTACTTCTTTAGCTTGTCTATTTTCTTTTGATTTCTAAACTGAACTTGTTAT
>BDUI01007744.1:61976-72581 GCA_002335545.1 Apodemus speciosus
GGGGGGTGACTCCACCCGCGGCCGCCCACCCGAGACTCAGTACTGATGCCGGGCTGCCTCTGCTGGCTCCGAGCGGGACCTGCCTACCGCCTTACTCTCAAATCCGATGCGCCTAGAGGGTTGGGCATTTGGCGTGGTTTTGCGGGTCAGATCTACACGCTGAGGCTAGAAAGTGGAGAAGGGTTGATCTCAGGTATCCTGTGCACTCGTGGAGGTGGGTCAGAGGTTTTATTAAGTAAGGATTCCTCTGGTGGCTGGGCCCCTTTCTGTGACGTCTTTGGGGACCCAGAGTCCTTACTTAGTCTTGGGTTGGTCTGTGTGAATTCACACCTGCCGCCAATTTTTCCTCAACTACTTTCCTATTCTATACCAGTCACACTGCTCTGGAAAATGAGACTACAGAGGATGGTTTACCAAATGCCTCCTTAACTTTGCATACTACTTTGGATTAAAATCTAGTGTATATCTGAGTAATGTAWGGGATTTCAGGKTAGAAYTTAGGATGAATAAGAACTGCCGCTTGGGTTATGGGGTAGGGTGAGTCGGACTTGGTGGGCGGTTCTTACTCTATTTTTCTGCTTTCTTATCAAATGCTCACCTACCCTTGCCGCAAGCTATCTGATTAAAGTATTCTATATTTCTTATCTGGAGTCACATGGAGGATGGTTCTCTGCCCAGTGGGGGTGGGTGATAAACCACACATTCTGGATTTCTAAAGGAGGGTTTTTGTTGTTGTTGTTGTTTGGTTTTTTGTTGTTTTGTTTTTGTTGTTTTTTGTTGTTGTTTTTTTGTGGACCTGTGACCTCTGCGGTTTTTCTAAAGTTAAAAACTTTTTTTTTTTTTAGCTTGTAGTGTGACTTGAGCTTCTCATGTACTTCTCATGTAACAGGCTCCTTTTGAGGAAAGTCTGGACTGCACACAGTGTGACTCTGTCTTAACATTTGACAAACTGTTCGTAACCATTTCTCCCCTGTTTCAGGATACTGTCCGGTATACAGAATACCTGAGTAACTCATGGTTAAGCACGACTCTCAAAGGCTCAGGAAGTCTGAGACAGGCGGAGACTTGAGTGYTGAGGCAGGGGGGTGGCATAAAGAGGAAAATGGACTGGAAGCAAAGGCTGCAGTAACAGAATATGTGTCATAGTGTGCGTTGGGAACAGCAACAGTTCAGGTTTGAACGTATTTTGCTGTGTTGAATTACTCTGGCCAAAATCAACTTGAGGAGGGCAGAAATGATTGTGCTTACACTTCTTGGTCACAGTTACCCTTGGGATTGCAGAAACCTGGGAGCAGGACTCAGGATCCAGAACCCAGGAGGAATGCTGCTTATTAGGTAGCACTCTGGCTTGCTTTATCTTATTCAGTCAAGGCCCCAAGGCTTAGGGATTGTGATGCCCACAGTGGGCAGAACCTTCCTCCATTAATTATCAATCAAGACAGTCTCTCGCACAGGTCAACCTGATAGTGGTGGTTCTTCAACCAAGGGTCATTCTTCCTCCCCAGGTGACTCTAGGTTGTGCCAAATTGAACGTGAGCAGAACAATACATTGAGCAGCCCATGCAACCTAGTCTTGAACGGCATCATGTATCAGAAGAATTACTTGCATTTTTACTCTTGGCAGGAGTTTTACCCTCTCCAGCTTTGGGAGGTCACTACCATCCACTGGTGTGGAAGGATTTGTGAAGAATAGAGTGTGTATTTCCTCTATCCATATCCCGATAGAATCAACTGCAAAGGTGGATGTAGAACTTGTTGCATCAGAGTATGTCTTGGGTATAGCAAGAGTTCAGGTTGAACTTATTTTGCTGCATTGAAATACTCTGGCTGAAATCAACCCGAAGAGGAAAGGATTTACCCTGTTTACACTTACTTCTAGGTCACAGTTACCCATGGGATTACAGAAACCTGGGAGGAGGAATCAGGACCCTGCTTACCAACATCTTTCTCCTCTTACCAACACATTTACAGTCAGGTTTTACTAGTTAGTTACTCTGTTTGAAATGGAGCCTTTTGGAAGCAGAAACTTCACTGATCTCTGTACTGCCTGCCAGTGTCAAAAGCCCTTCCACAGTTGGTATACTGTGAGTTGCTACTGACTGCTGTGTGTGTGTGTGTGTGTGTGTGTGTGTCCCTGGTATCCTTGGGAGTAGAGTAGAATGTATCATATACCCTGGAACTGGAGTTACAGATATTTGTGGGTAATAAAAAACAAACCCTTGTCCTGTGAAAGAGGACTCAGTGCTCTCAGTAAATGAACCATCTTCCAGTCTCACCACTTTATCTTTTTTGTTCTTTGTCAAAAAGAGATGCCATTACAGGAACACAATCAGCGTGGTTCTGTTTCTCTAAAATAAGTGAATTTTAAAGACGTTGAATACTGTATGTGATGGCTAGTCCTTATTGTCAGCTTGATGGGATTTGGAATCGCCATGGAAACAAATCTCTAGACAGGCCTCTGAGAAATTACCTAGCTGAGGTTAATTGCTGTGGAAAGACGGACCCTGAGTGTGGGCAGTACTACTCACCCCATGCCTGGGGTCTCAGACTGAGTGTAAGAGACAAGACAAGCTGAGCACAGCATTCATCTCTCTCTGCTTCTTGACTGCAGATGCAGTGCGCCTAGCTTCCTCAAGCTCTGCCACGGCTTCCCTGTTCTGATGGAAGATACCCTGAAAATGTTAGCCAAGTAAACTCTTTCTTCAGTTAACTTGGTCCGGATATAGTGTCACAGCAACTGGATAAATAATAGGCTACTGAATAGTGACCAAAAAGAACGTGCTGTCTAGTTAAGTTAGTATCCCCAGGTTTCGCCGTGCACAGATGACTGCATAGGTTGTAAACACATACTTTCAGGTCAAAATTCTTGTCATCCCCTTGAGCTGTTATAGATCAAAACCTTGCAGCAGAAAGAAGTGACCCCAGTCATTAGCCACTCACAGTGTATCAACTGTGGAAGGGCTTCGTCGACTCTGTGACAAGCAGTGTAGAACTCACTGAAGTTTCTGCTTCCAAAAGGCTCCATTTCAAACAGAGTAATTAATTTGTAGAACATGACTAGAATTTGCCGGTAAGAGGAGGTTGTAATATTTTGAAGATGAGTCTTAATAATAAAGAGTTCCTCCATTCCTTTCCACCCTACAGTTCCTTTCTTCCTTCCCTCCTTCCCCCTTCCTTCCTTCTTTCTTTCTTCTTTCTTTCCCTCCCAGATACTCTTGATCATTATCTGAAGGCTTCATTGTCTTTCTTAAAGCTTAGGAAACTCTTATAGCCTGCTGTGATATAGGTCAAAGCTCTACAAATTAGAAAAATATAATTAATAACTTTCTCTTATCATTTTACAAGGCTTGGCTTAGGGCTAATATTACTAGTCACATAAATAAGACAAGGATTAGGATCTTTTAAATCACAGTAATAATTATAGAAATAAAAAATGTACCTTTTTTTTTTTTTTTTTTACATTATTGTGACATAGTTGTACAAGCTGGGGTAGGGCAGTAGGCAATATTCCTCCATGGCATCTGTTTCAGTTCCTGCTACCAGTTTCCTGCTTGAGCTTTTGCCCTGGCTGCCCTCAATGATTAAGTGTAACCTGTAAACTGAAATAAACCCTTTCATCCTCTGATGGCTAATGGTCATGGTGCTTATCAGAACAATTTAAATCAAACGAGAAAATTCCTTCCCTCATGCATAAAAGAAAGCTGAGAGGGAATTCAGTCATATGGCTGCCCAAATAGAGCATATTTGTGTGATAGGTATACAAATGTCAGTTCAAATCATTTTCTGATTTTATATAAAGACTTTCTTTCAAATTCCCTATTAAGGGAATGGTCCATATTTTCTATTGAACAGTATTGGGAGGGGAGAGGGAGTCCAAAGAAGCAGGTCTCTTACCTTGACCATTATCTTAAAGTATGGTGGATAAATGAATACATAACTTCATTTGATTGCTAAATGTTTATAGTTAACCCAAGAATAACAAAAATCATGCATCAGAATTGTGAGCCAACTGGGGAAAGAAAATGCTTTGATATAAGCATAGCTTGTTTCTCTTAGTAGGAAAAGCAAATCACTGAATTTATGTATAGTGTCTTTAAATTACTGTACTTTAACTGAATGCTATTTTGTAGTGTACTTTCTTCCCACCTTGTCAAGGAAATCAGGAAGCGACAAGAAAACATGGTTGAAAAGGTGTGATATTAATGATAGCTCATTAATTCTTGCCAGAGTTGGAGCCAATTGGCAAACCCAGGTGCCTCTGGGTTGCTTGTAGGCAAATATCTAAAGCCTGCTGTGTGGTCTTCACCATGATCCACTTCTTGGGAGAAAATTGCACTAGAGTAGCATGGTTTGTCTGTCCAGCTCTGCCTGGTGTCTGCCCCAGGACCCAGGCTTTATAAGCTTCTGTCACTGTGGCTGCAGAGGGCAAAGCCCAGGGACTGAAAAGGGTCTTTTTTTTTTCTTTTCTTTTTTTTTGCATCTACTTCGTTCTTTACTAGAAACACAGGTCCAGGTTCGCTCTTCTACCTTCTTTTAATTTGTAGTCTGGCTTTAGGGAAATAACACCCTGGGTACTTCACATCTCCCTCTGAAAAAATTATGCAGACACAGATTCTGTTCAGTAAAATGAAGAAGAAAATGATTTAAAAAATCAGAGTGGGATGCTTCTGCTCTTCTGCATATAAGGAACCCTGCATCTTCAGGTTCTCAGGCATTTTGGTTTCCTCCCGTGATGGGTTGCTCACTCCCAATGCATACCATTCGTATGTGCTTTATATATGACAGAGTCATAATGTAATTCTTCATGTTTTTAGAGAGAAAACCAAAAATCAATCTATTTTCTAATATTTCCTTGAGAGATTTTCCTCTGTACACACGGAGTGAAGTTATCTTACCCTTTCTTCTTTGAGATTGGTATTCTTAGTCGGGGACATTACTAAATTGGGTGGGAGAGCTTTCTGTCTCTTTCCATGGCTACAGCAATTTTAATAACATTGGGGTTGTTTGTTCTGTGCAAGTTGGATGGAATCCAGCCGTGGAGCCATCTGGTCCTGGTACCCTTGTTAATGAGAGAAATGTTATCAATTTTAAACCTCTTTTGTGGTAGTTGGTTTATGTTCAAGATTTCCCCATCTACTATTTCATAATCATTTACAGCTTACTAAGAATAGCACAGAATCTAGAAACACTTGTGTTAGAATATCAGATAGCATAAAATTGTGAGGTACTTTTTTTTTAAAAATATCATGTATCTTATTGTTTTGTTATGTAGAGATTAAACAGGCCTGAAGCATGAGAGCACAAAATTATTATAATATAAATTCATAAGGTATTTAAAGTGCATTTTGAACATCCATTTCTAACTTGGTAAGAACTTATCTCCAAAATGTAAGATTGCTTCCCTATGCAGCAGCAATATAACGTAACAGAGTGATCTTGAAAATCCCTTGCACCATTTTCACATTTTTCTTCGTAGCTGCTTTGGTCACTCCTGCATTTTATCATAGATGTGGGATAGATTTGTCTTTTCTGTTTCTTATTTCCGTAATGGAAAGTCATTCCCCTCAGCTTGTGATAAAAATAGAGGTTCACTCAGAGAACTAGTCAGTCCTCCCAGCCCTATATATGCTGTTGATATTTAGCTTGTAGCATTTTATATAATTTTTTTAAAAAAAATATTTTATTAGTCAGTCAGTATCACACATTTCTCTTTCTTAGTCAGGAGCATGTTACTTCCTTCTTCATGACTGAGTTCCCGATGGTGATTATCAAATCCCTCATCTCTTTAAGGATATAGTTTTAGACAGATTAGTTTGACCATACTCATTTATTTAATTGTTAATAAGCTGCATCTTTTGCCTTAACTTGAGAGCCTTTTAATCAAGAGAGAAATCCTAGATTTTTATATATGAAAAGTAGTAATGTTCAAGTGCATAAAACTTACATTTTCCTGATAGCAAATATATAATGTGCTGTTTTAAAGCAGCAAGTGGATCAGGGAAAGACCTGCTATAGCACTTGCTGCCAAACATTTGGACCAATGTCTAGATTCCTAGCCTACACGCCTGCTCCTTGTAGCACTATGGTCCACCTGTAAGAAGGAAAGAAGGAAGAGGGGATTCCCAGAGCCAGGTGCTAGCGAGAACAGATGCACAGGTGAGCTCCAGTTTCATTGAGAGGCTTTGTCTCAATGAAAAAAGGAGGAAGAGCTATAGAAAGTGATTCCAGACATCTACCTTGGGCCTCTACACACAGAGGCACACATTTTTATGTGCATCTCCTCTTCACACGTATATGTACACACACAATGAAGTACACACACACACACAAGAATGGCAAAAGAAAGAAAGAAAAGTCAACAGGCAAATTATATATTTGAACACACACTTGTAATAAAACTAATCAAGAAAATTCAAGCTTTTTAATACACAGAAATTACAAATATCTTTTATCGATTTCCTAAAAACGTCAAAAGTATATAAATTGTTACCAGAGTTAAAAAAACACACACACATTACAGAGAAATCTACTTAAACATATTAGAAGTTTTACTCAGTTTAAATTGTTATGACATTTCTATAATTGAATTTCTAGTGTAGGCAGTTTTAATATGAATCCTTTGTCAACATAAACACATGTGTATGTAGTTTGTTCACAATAGTGCATGCTGCCAACCAACCATAAGTTACTCTCTCATTAGTAGTATTTTTTAATAAAGTAATACAACAAAGATATTTAGCAAAATAAAATGTAATTTTCTGAAAGGTTGAGAGAATGCATTTTTCTCCCAATACCATCAAAAAGAAACATAATGGTTAAATACAAATTTAAGCTCAAGAAGAAGGAATAAGAAAGTATGGATACTTTGGTCCTTCTTAGAAGGGGGAACCCCTCTATCAGCTCAATGAGGCAGTGTAGGGGAATACCAGGACAGGGAAGCGGGAGGGGGTTGATTGGGGAGCGGAGGAAGGGAGATGACTTATGGGACTTTCAGGGTCAGGGGAGGACCAGGAAAGAGGAACTCATTTGAAATGTAAATAAAGAATATATCTAATTAAAAAATTTAAAAAAAGAAGGGGGAACAAAACAGCCATGGGAGGAGATACATAGACAAAGCATGGAGCAGAGACCTAAGGAAAGGCCATCCAGAGACTGCCCCACTTGGGCATCCATCTCATATACTGTCACCAATGTGCCATCCATCTCATATAGTGCCACCAGACACTAATGTGGATGCCAACAAGTGCTTGCTGACAGGAGCCTGATATAGCTGTCTCCTGAAGAGACTCTACCAGTACCCAACAAATACAGAGGTGGATGCTCACAGCCAATCATTGCACTGAGCTCAAGGTCTCTAATGGAGGAGCTAGAGAAAGGACCCAAGGAGGCRAAGGAGCTGTCAGCCCCATAGGAGGAACAACATTATGAGCCAACCAGCACCCCCAGAGCTCCCAGGGACTAAACCACCAACCAAAGAGTGCACATGGAGGGACCCATGGCTCCAGCTGCATATGTAGCAGAGGATGGCCTTGTTGGACACCAAAAGGGAGGAGAGGTCCTTGGCCTTGAGAAAGCTGGTTGTTCTGGAATAGGGAAAATCAGGACAGGGAAGTGGGAGTGGTTGAGTTGGTGAGCAGGGGGAAGGGAGGAATGTGACAGGGTGTTTTCAGAGGGGATAACATTTGAAATGTAAATAAAGAAAATATCTAATTAAAAAAAAAAGAATGCTGCTTGACTCTACTAGAGAGGGAGGGAAAAAATTTAAAAAAAATGTTTATAGCACAAGGTTTACAAAACCTCGATGCCCTAGCTTTCTTAGATGGTGGGAGACAGATGGGACAATTGTATTTTTCATACATCAAATTGATGGTTTACATCAACTATTTTCAGGCAAGTTTTCTTAAGAAACAAAACAAAAAGCATGTGATTTCGGTGGCTGCAGCCCATTTTCTTGCCTGTGCTGCTGGTGTGCTCAGTGTTTGCATGAACTCATTTCCTGTGCCTTTCTGTGGTAGAGTGAAGGGAAGAAGAAATTTCACAGCATTGCTCAGACTATCTTGTGTGAAAGGAAAGGGGGGAGGGCATCAGAGAAGAAAGGGCAAATGCAATGGTACGCAGCTATAGGGTCGTTCCCCCAAAATGTCAAATTGAGTGTTCCTGCAGAAGTCTATTCAAGCAAGACTAATGGGTTTTGTTCTTCTACACAGGGCCATTAGAGTTTATTGATACAACTAGATTAGGGTTTTCACACCTTTTATCTTTGAGCAATTTCTCATGTGTGGGCTTAGAACTGTGCTCTGCTCTGACTAATCATGGATATTGTCCCCTTTCTCCTGATCTTTGCTAAGGGGACAAAGAGAAGTTAAAAAAAAAAGCTTAAAGAAAATTTAAAAGCAATAAGAGAATTACTATGAAAATTGCCTAAAAATTCCTGATAAAATCAAAGTAGTGTTCAAGTTTTAAAAAGACGCCTATTAGCATCATTACACCAAGCTTGTGCTAACAACAGGCCTTTCTGATACTGCCACAAAGCCCGTATTCTTTTGGAGAAATGATTACTTTGGAGTTACTTCAAAGCACAGTGTTTATGACTCTTGACATTCAATGGAATATTCTGCAAAGATAATATTTTGTAATTCCTCCTTGCTTTCAGTCACTTCAGTGTTTATCTAACTACTGTTAGTTTGATGACAATTACCCGTGAAGACCTAGCTTGGTGTCAATCTGCTTATAATAAACTTTAGTGCCTTGGGTGCATGTGAGTTCTCTTTCTGGATTCATGCTGGACAGTGACGGGAGTTTTGACAGATAGAACCTGAGTTTTCTGGTAAGAATTTCCAAAGCCATGTTTGCGTGTGAGCGGGCAAAGCCTTCGAGAGACTGACAAAACTGTGAGGGGCACGGGCGTCACCTAAGCCACTTGTCCTTGTTGCTCCTGCTGCTCTGCAGGTGGCTGGTATCTTTGTTTCTAAAAGAAATGGAAACTCAGAGACAAAGGGCTGCCTCTCTTAGTCAGCGATGATTTGACACAAGCTGCTGTGAGTCTGGCATTGATCCTAATTTACCATCAAGCCAGAAAGTCAAGGGAGAATGCTAGTGTTCTAGAAAGCCAGCAGAGAAGTACCTGGATCGTGGTACCAAGTAACAATCATGCATAGAAACAGGAGAGGCAGTATTTATAATTTCTGTTACTTCCGTGTTCCTTTTTTTATTTTCTCCCTCTCTCCTCCCTTCCTTCATTCCTCTTTCCCTCTCTCCCTCCCTTCCTTCTTCTATCCATTCCTTTATATCATCTTCCATTTTATTTCCTCCCTCTCCCTCTCGCTCCCTCTTCCCCTTCGCCCCACCTTCCCTCGCTTTCCTTCATCCCTACCTTCCTATCTTCTCTTCATTTTCCTTTTTTTTTTGGTCCCTTTCTTATGACTACTTTTTTATGTCCCTTTCTTATGACTACTTTTTCTTCTTGGGATGTCTTTTTTCCTTCCCACTCTGTGGATTCTGCCTCCTCCTCAATCAGTATACTGTATATTTTATACAGTTCATTTGTTTTCACCTTTCCATGCATTTTCGGAACTTTAAAAAAATTCCTAAAATTCCATGCCAGGAAAAAAGATATTAGTTGAGAAAGCCACTAGAAGAAAGGCTACTGCTAGAAGGATCACAGAACCCTGTCTCAAGTTACACGTCAGGGGTGACTTAATAGAAGCAACATAAGACTCCCAGAAAAAACTGCATAGCTTGATGGAGTAGACTGGGGCATCCTGCTGTAACCGATGAAATGTAAAAAGATGCCAAGAATACAAATTGAAAACAAAACAACGATATATTGTTCTTCAGCAAATATTCTAAGAAAGCTAGATATCAGTATGTATACTACCATAGCCAACCCTGATGCTTACCCTGTGCAAAAATCCACTCAAAGTGGATTAAGGACCTTACTGAATGCATGAAGATTTGAAACACCAGAGAAACATGTAGCATTAGGCAATCAACGCTGCTCAAATTCCCTAGCGGCAGCAGGGTGGGGTCCTTTTTACCTGTCTCAATGCTCTGGATTCTTGAATGAAACACATGCACATGCAGCCTTCTATTTAATATGCCTTAATCAGCTCAATGTTGGGTCCACCCCCAAACGTCCATATTGCTAATGCCTCCCCTGTGATATGCCTGAGCTATTATTTACTAAAATCTATATTACATCTTTGCAACCCTAGACCCAACTGAGCGGGTTGGGGCTGGGGCCACTCTTCCTTTGCTCTTACATAACTGATGCTCTCTCTATTCTGCAGCTCTCAAGCCTGTATCTTATTCCTTTCCTTGTAGGGAGCCGTCCCTGCAACCTCCATTACAAGATGGCGCCGGCATCCGGCAGGCGCCAGGTAGTAAACATATCAATGCGCATGTGCTGAGCAGTTTCCCATGCCTCGGTCTCTGCCTCACCGGTGGCGTCATATGGCCCGATGAGCTGCAGCCAACTGGGAGGCGACATGTCCTAGGCAGAGACTGTGATCCTATATAAGGATGGGATCTTTGATGTTCAGGGTCTCCGCTCTGTAAGCTTTGCTCTCCCTCTCAAGATGCATTAAAGCTTTACTGCAGAAGGAT
>BDUI01007745.1:66713-82790 GCA_002335545.1 Apodemus speciosus
GGGGGGATGGGGGACGGTTAGGGTAACAAGCCAAACATACTCTCGCGGGACTCATTGGCTTTAGTTTAGCTGTAAGAGTAAGCTTTGGAGAGATAACTTTTTCCCCAAAATAAGAAAGATACAAATGACCTGCATATGAGAAGTACCTACCTCACATGGTATTAATCAAAAATCACAAATTAAATAAATATTTCTATGGTAGAGCTGCTGTCCATAAAATTAAACATAAATGTGTGTATGTGTATTCCTCATTTTAACTGGTACTTTATAAAACTCAGCAATATGTATATTTAMATATGTTAGTATTCAGAGAATTCTTGTCTGGAATGATTAATATTACTTAATACATATGAAGAAACAAAAATTATCATTTTAACATGATGGTCAATAATTATTTCCAAATTAGAAAATGTGTCCTCAGCTAACAAAGATATTCCTTTTTAATTGAAAATAGTTTGAATCAGAGTCAGAAGTTTTTCATGATTTTTATTGTGAAAAGATGTTTTAAAAAAAAAACCGGAAGAAATGTGCCTTCCCATGTTTACAAGTGTTTAGTATTCAGTCTCATTGCTGTATTAATAATGGCCAGAAAGATCTCAACATTTTCCTTTGTAATAAGCAGGGACTAACACCATGCACTACATGTTCATGCAATTTCCCCGCATTAGTTTACTCCTTTGTATAAGGTGAAGATATGAATTAAAATAACTTTAAACAGTACAGATTTTTGGACGCTTTTCATTTTTATTTGTTTGTTTGTTTTGACTTTTTGAGACAGGCTTTTACTGCGGAACCTTAGCTGTCCTAGAACTTACTATGTAACATAGACTTTGAACCTGTGGCAAATCTCCTGCCTCTGACTGCCAAGTGCATCCATTACAGTCATTTATAGCCACAATCAGTTTTTCCATATTAATTTTGAGAAAATTTTGAYTTTATAAAAACAGTTCAAACTGCTGAGTCATAAGTAACTTATGTTCTCAACTCTTACAGTGCTTTAAAAAAATGTGTTTCTATTCCATTGTGTAAATGAACCACATTTTCGTATCCATTCTTCGGTCATAGGACATCTGGGATGTTTCCAGCTTCTGGCTACCACAGATAAGGCCACACTATAAACATATTACAGAACCTGCCCCTGTGGTATGGTGGGACATCTTTTAGTTATATTCCTAAGAGTGGTATAGCTGTTATTTTTGGTAGATCTATTTCCAATTTTCTGAGGAACCTCCAGATTGATTTTCAGAACGTTTCAAATCATAAGCTGGAATTTATTGAAAGCAGATACTGAGAATTTGAAGACCAAGTAGATAAAGATTGGCCATGGAAGACAACTTAATCCTTGGCCAAGTTCTTCTTCCTTTAGAAGAGCTTGTTAACATCTCATTTTCCTTAAATATGATACAGTTGGTGTATCAGTTTACTAGAGAAACTAGGAGGCCATGAAAATTGTTTCAGTTGATTCAGCATTTTAACCTGAAATATCAGTCAATTTGTTGATCAGACTTAGAAAAAATATGCTGAAAAAAAAAAAAGAAATCATTCTTCCAAATCACCCAGGCCAGACATCATAGACACTACACTAAATTTAATTAAACCTGTCTACATTTTCCAAGACTCAGCTTATTTGCCTACCCCCCTCCACAGACATGCACACACAAATGAAGCCCAAGACATGCCAGACTGCTGCTGCATGGACTTTCTTTCCTTTTTTTAAATTTTTGCTTTGCTTGGATGTGAAGATATTCTGTGAGTGAATGTTTCATACTGAAGAGTCAGCAATGAGGCTGCAGTTGAAAGAGCTATATTGAGCTCTTTATTATGCTCATCTGAAAAGCAGAATCAGTGATTATGAACAACTTACAGGACAGCTGAAAGCAGTTAAATCATTTACTTGTAATACTCGCAAGATCTTAAAATGCTCCAATATATAAAACGCATTCAGACTCTGCAGCTCTTTTACACGCAGACAGCCCTCTGGAATCTGCGGGAGGTTTTCATTTCATCCCTTTTCTCCCTATTCTGCTGGAAGACAAAAGTTTTCCACAACTAGACAGTTTCCTGCCTTTTGCTTGAACTAGAGGTTTATACTCATAGACTTTCAAATGTAGAAGAAACAAAAAAACAAGCAGCATTTAGCAGAAGATTTTCTCTATTGATACTACTTATTTCGAATTTGGAAAGGCCCTTTATGCTGAAGTTCTAGGGCAACAAGCTCCCGTTCCAGGGAGGTCATTTATTAATGCTCACACCAGGAAATTCATGATCCAGGCTGACTCAGGTTTGGCATTTAGAAATGGAGAACATAATAGCCTAATCTTATTTAGCACTGTCCTGGTTAAAGGTGAGATAGAAGAAAATTATGTGACTGATGGTGAAAGTTTCCAGATCAGATAGTAAAGAGTACTTGATTTATATGATTTGATTAATAATCTTAATCATAAGAAGATACTATCTTTAAAACAAGTTTTTATCATGCATAAAAAGGAAACTAAAGAACAGATGAGATTCTCCATAATGCTATGGATATCTAAACACCTCGGATTAAGGGTCCTGGCAAAACAGATACCTATTTTCGATGTTGAGGTCTCTTACTCATTGGACACTGTAGATAAATTCAGTAAAGGATTTCTGGGTTAATCACTAGCTTAGCTTTCACTCTATTCTTTAAAGACAGTGCATCATTTCGTTTGATGCCTTTCCTGATCTTCTCAACAGTACTGTAACAGAATCATCKAATTATTCACYGCATTACATCTGATTAAGAGATACTACCATAATATTTCAGCCATACATGCCCATCATTGTCTTCATCATCACCATCAACCTTGAGAATGAGTAGCTAATAATTTGTTCTAAATTTTAGCTCTTCTATTCATTTTCAAACCTTTCAAATATACATTTATAATAGGGCCTCCAAAATTAGATGTCCCCTATACCTTAGAACAATTGATGCTATGATTGACATAACATTCAGACCTCAGAACCCAGGACATATTCCTTCTGCAATAATGAGAATAAAATCCTAATACATCAAGTCAAYAGTTCTGGAAAAATCCCCAGTGTACTCACCTTACCTTTTAGTTTCTGTAGTTCTACTTCTGGCTAATTCAGGTGTGTCAAACCAGAATGTGACTTTTGTGCTTAAAATCTCAACCCAGGAAAGGCTTGGGATTGCATCCAGGATCTAAACATCTGTGGAGTTACTGGAAAATTAATAAAGACTTTCTAGTGTTTGAACCCATGTCCAAGTGGTCTTTTCTGGTGGCTATGTTACAAGAGTTCCCTGACACCTAAGGTGAAATCAAATACTGCTGGTCTTAAAAAATATTAACAATAAAATGACTCCTAATGATATTCAGCTATTCTTACAGTTTGGTGTCTTATTCAGCCACCATTAAAGAGACATCTTCTGCATCGAATTGGAATAAATAACATAGCATCTTTTCATATTCTTTCCTCAGCTGTCTTAAAAGAGTTTCTCATGTTTGCAGTATCACTAACATTTTCATTCTGAATGTTTTGTCTTAAATAATTGAATCCTTATTAAAGCACCATAACTGGCAGGTCAAAATCACCTTTTTCAAGATTCTGAAAATTAACCAAACCTTTTTAACTATCCCCCCAGAGTGTTCTTTTAAGAAGCAGCTACAAACTAGAAGAGTTGGTGATATTTTAAAGTTGCTCTTTTATTTTCCATTACTTTCTTACTCTGATTTCCTTTGAGGAATAGCAATTTCACATTCTCTGTGACAATCTCTAGGCATACAATGGCTAGAGAGGAGAATGAATAATGACACTGATGTTCTTCAACTTGTGTCAGGCTTAAGGAATGCTCCCTCTCTGTCTGCTCTGGCTAGCCACTAAGCCTTTATTTGACATGATTTAAGATTGTTTTGTGAGAGAAGTACTCTTCTCACTGTGTCATAAAAAATTCAGTTTGTAGATAGCTGAGGTGGCAAAGCCATTTGGGGCAAAAAGAAGGTTGGTCAAAATACTACGAGATAAAAAAATAGAGATATCCACAGCATTTATTGAAAGATATGACATAATATAAGGATTTTAAGAGGCAGCATCTATATGTAGAGCTTTATATGATCTGAAGATACCCTAATCTCAACTTTGACTGGCCTTGATGTGCTCTCCAAATAAAATATAATGGTTACAGTGAAACTTATGGAAACTGGAACCTTTGAGTGATTTCATGACACACATCCAAAAAGCCTCAGGCAAATCTGATGTTTCTCTAAGGCATTTAAGGATACTGTCTTATAACTAACTACTTACTCCATAATCAAGACTCAACTTTCTGTGGTGACATACAAGGGAGTACAAAAACTTAATCAAATCAGTGCAAAAAAATCACCCCACAAGTAATCATAATCAAAATAATAATAAAAAATAAGATAGGGGAAGATGTGATTTCTATAGTAATGGTAATATTTTATTTAAAACTATTGCTTCTGGGTAAAACAAAACCATTATAATCATACAATGAAGAAGTTCATGCATATACAGGGATAACATTAGTCAGTACTAAATGTTCCTAAACAAGTCTGGACAGTAGGTTCCATAGAAAAAAATTTGAACTCATCATCAAGATGCTCCAACATCTAGTAAGGACACATGCTCCACTATGTTCATAGCAGCCTTATTTATAATAGCCAGAAGCTGGAAAGAACCCAGATGTCCTGCAACAGAGGAATGGATACAAAACATGCAATATGTATACACAATGGAGTACTATTCAGCCATTAGAAACHATGAATTCATGAAATTCTTAGACAAATGGATGGAGCTGGAGAACATCTTCCTAAGTGAGGTAACCCAGTCTCAAAAGAACACTCATGGTATGCACTCACCGATAAGCAGATATTATCCTAGAAGCTTGGAATACCCAAGACACAATTCACTTATCAAATGATGTCCAAGAAGGAGGAAGGAGTGGCCCCTGGTTCTGGAAAGGCTCAGTGCAGCAGTGTAGGGGAATACCAGAACAGGGAAGTGGGAAGGGGTGGCTGGGGAAACAGGGGGAGGGAAGAAGGCTAATGGGACTTTCAGGGAGGGGGAATCCAGGAAAGAGGAAATAATTTGAAATGTAAATAAAGGATATATCACATAGAAAAGAAAAGCTATGAACTCTATGGGAAAGGAAGAAGAAAAGGTTTGCGAGGGCTGAATAAGTGTCATAAAGTAAATAATAATTATGTAATGTTAAAAGTAATAAGAAAAACTCAACGCAACATATAGCATTCATCGAAAATTGCACCAATGTATTTTAAATAAATCAATATAGAAATTTATTATAACTTCAACAGCCATTTTGTAATTATAAAATATTAAATTATATAACAGTAGTTAAAATTACATTATACATATTATTAACATAAATATTCAATTGATTGTCACTTAGTCCTATGAAGTAGATTCAGTGTGCTTAAAGGACACAGGTTGATGTTGGATGTCTTATTCCGTCATTCTCAAACTTACTTATTGGGGCAATATTTCTCATTGATACCAGGGCTCATTATTTAGCTGGACTGGACAGCCAGCAACTCAAGGGATTCGCTTGCATCTTCGTTTCTTATGAAGATGTAACTAGGTACAGCATTGTTCCTAGCATTATATATTTTATGATAATCAAACTTGGGTCTCAGTTTTGAGTGACAATCACTTTATTAATAGGGCCATCTATACCCTTTGCTCCAAGAAAATTTTAAAAAATCAAAATTATTCTTATCTCCAAGTCTTTAAACACACATATATGCATGTATATGTGTAACATCTTATTAAATTGACAGTTATTTTATAAATAAAAGAATAAATGAAAATTTAAAAGATATGAAACATAAATATTCAAGAATTGATAGGGATGACTGTTTAATCTATAACAATGCTGAAGTTTATTAAGCAGTTTTACAAAACATAAGACCATGATGCACCATTAATTCTAGTCCATAATCTAATATTTAATCTTACACTTGAAAGTTTATATCCTTGATTAGCATCTCCTCTCACCTTCTGTAATATCAGTTCCAGGTAACCATCATTCTAATCTTAGATTTTTTTTATTACTTTGTTTTTATGGTCCAGCCTTTGCCATGACCCCCTTCCACAGTTCCTCATCCCATTCCTAATCACCCCTATTTCCAAGGGGATGCCTACTACTCCCAGCAGACTTCCTGACTCCCTGGTGCCTCAAGTCTCTCAAGAGTTAGGCACATCTCCCACTGAGGCCAGACCAGATAGTCCTCTGCTATGTATGTGTCAGGGGCATCAGATCAGCCTGTGTATGCTGCCTGGTTGGTGGCTCAGTGTCAGAGAGACCTCAAAGGTCCATATTAGTTGAGACTGATGGTCTTCCTATGGGGTCGCCCTCCTCCTTAACTTCTTCTAGACTTTCCCTAATTTAAGCACATAGGTCCTTGACTTCAGTTCATTGGTTGGGTGTAAGTATCTGTGTCTGTCTTGGTCAGTTGCATGTTGGGCTTCTCAGAGGGCAGCCATGCTAGGCTCCTGTCTGTAAGTACACCATAGTATCAGTAATAGTGTCAGGCCTTGGAGCCTTGCCTTGAGATGGATCCTAATTTGGGCCTGTCACTGGACCACCTTTCCCTCAGTCTCTTCTCCATTTTGTCCATGCAGTTCTTTTGGACATGAACAATTCTGGGTCAGAATTTTTGATTGTGGGATGGCAACCCTATCCCTCCACTTGAGGGCCTTTCTTTCTACTAGAGGTGGACTCTAAAAGTTCCTTCTTCACACTGTTGGGCATTTAATCTAAGGTCCTTCCCTTTGAGTTTTGAGAGTCTCTCAACTTCCAGGTCTCTGACTTTCCTGAAGGTCTCCCCACTTCCCATCTCCTGAGGTTGCAATTTCCATTCATTTTGCTGGCCTTCAGAACTTTTCTCCTGTCTCCCCCCATAGCTGATGAGGCTCCTCTTTTCCCCTTCCCCTCTTCTCTCTCACCAAAGTCCCTCCCTCCCTCTGCCTTCCGTGATTGTTTTCTTCTCTCATTCAAGTGCGATTAAATCATCCTCACTTGGGTCTTTCTGCTTGTTAAGCTTTTTATAGTCTATGAGTTGTATCCTAGGTTTTCTGTATATTTTGGCTAATATCTACTTATTAATGAGTACAAACCATGAATGTCCTTTTGAGTCTGGGTTACCTCACTTAGGGTGTTATCTTCTAGTTCCATCCATTTGCCTGCAAAACTCATGATGTCCACATTCTTAAAAGAGAAATTGTATTCCACTGTATAAATGAACCAGAATTTTGTATCTATTCTTCATTTGTGGTATATTTAGATTATTTCAAGCTTCTGGCTATTAGAMATAAGGCTGCTATGAACATAGTGTGGAGCACATGCCCCTGTGGTATGGTAGAGCACCTTTTGGGTATATGCCCAACAGTTGTATATCTGAGTCTTCAGATAGATCTATTTGCATTTTTTGAGGAACCATCAGATTGATATCCAGAGTGGTTGTCCCAGTTTGAAATCCCACCAGCAATGGATCAGTGTTCTTCTTTCTCTACTTCTGCACCAGCATTTGCTGTCACGTTATTTTTTTTTTTAATCTTAGCTATTCTGATTGGTGTTAGGTGTAATCTTATAGTAGCTTTGATTTGCATTTACATGATGAATACGGAGTTTGAACATTTCTTTAAATGCTTCTTGGTCATTAGAGATTGATCTGTTGTGAATTCTGTTTAGTTCTATACCCCATCTTTTTATTGTGTTGTTTGGTTTATTGAATGTTAGCTTCTTGAGTTCTTTATATATTTTGGAATATTTAGCCCTCTGTCAGATGTGGTGTTATCRAAGATTTTTCCCAATGTATAGGTTGTTGATTTGTTCTATTGACTGTATCTTTTGACTTAYAGAGCTTTTCAGTTTCATAAGGTCCCATTTATAGATTGTTGATCTTAGAACCTGAGCCATTGGCATTCTGGTAAGGAAATTTCCCCCCCATTCCACAACCCAGTATTAATTCTTCCTCTATCCCCAGTACATCCCCATGCAAGTCCTCTCCCGTCTTACCTTCCCATTCTACTTGAGAATAGGAAGCACCTCTCTGGATATCACCCCCAACATATGAGCCCATCCCTGCCATCCCTTGCACATCAAGTTACTGCAAGTCTAGTCACTTCACTTCCTACTGAGGCCAGAGAAAGCTGTCTATGTATGGGCATCAGGTCCACTGGCAGGCAGGCACCAGGCTCAGGGACAGTCCCTGCTCCAGTTGTTGGGGGAAACCAAAGGAAGACCAAGTTTCTCATCTGATCTGTATGGGCAGGGGGCATAGGTCCAGCTCATGCTTGCTCTTTTGTTGATAATTCAGTCTCTGCGGGTCTCTAAGGGTCCAGGTTTATTGAGTCTATTGGTTTTCCTATGGAGTTCCTGTCATCTTCAGTTCCCTCTCCCAACTCTTATTTAAG
Organism: Apodemus speciosus; assembly: GCA_002335545.1. Classification (NCBI taxonomy): domain Eukaryota; kingdom Metazoa; phylum Chordata; class Mammalia; order Rodentia; family Muridae; genus Apodemus; species Apodemus speciosus. Next base: position 75,153 of record BDUI01007745.1, read on the forward strand.
ACTTCTGAATTCCATCTAAAGTTTGATTTAATTTTGTCCATTTCTTTCCATTGACTGTTGTGTGGAGCCTCTCAKAGGACAGTTATACCAGGCTCCTGTCTCTAAGCATAACAGAGTATCAAGAATGGTGTCAGGGATTGTCCAAGGAATGAGTCTCAGTTTGGGTCAGTCATTGGTTGGACATTCCCTCAGTCTTTGCTCAATTTCACCTACCCCATATCTTGTAGGCAGTACATATTTTGCATTAAAGGTTTTGTGTGTTGGTTGCTGTTCTTATCCCTCCACTGGGAGTCCCGCCTACATACAGGAAGTGGCCACTTCAGGATACATATCCTGATTGCTAGAAATCTTGGCTAGAGTTGTCCCTGTACACCCTCTGGATTCTCTTCCCATCCCAGGTCTCTGGCTCATCCTAGGAATTCCATCCACCCTGTCCACAGTCCTTCTCACTTCTCACTCTCCTGTTCTTCCTACTATGATCTTCCTCACCTATCAGCTCCCCTCTCCATCCCCTTTTCCACCCAGTTCCCACCTTCCATGGATCTCTAATATCTCTTTTGCTTCCTCTTCTGAAAAAGATTTAATCATCCTACCTTCAGCCCTTCACATTATTTGGCTTTGAGATATGTTGATTATAGCATGGTTATTCTGTACTTTATGGCTAATATCTACTCAAATGTTAGTACATATTATGCATCTCATTTTGGGTCTGGTTATGCCACTTAGGATATTTTCTAGTTTGTCCATTTGCCTATGAAATTCATAATGTACTTGATTTTAATATTCCATTATGTAGATGTACCACATTTTCTGTGTCTATTCTTTTGTTGAGAGACATGTAGGTTGTTTCCAGTTTCTGGCTATTGGGATTAAAACTGCTCTGAACATAGTTGAGTAGATGTCCTTGTAGGAAGGTGCAACACCTTTTTAGTATATGCCCAGAACTCTTGAGGTAGAACTATTCTCATTCATCTGCGAAAGCACCAAATTGATTTCTAGAGTGGTTGTATAGGTTTCACTCCAACCAGCAGTTGAGAAATTATCCCCTTCCTCCACAACCTACAAGCATGTGCTGTTCTTTGAATTATTTATATTTTCTGTTCTGATAGGTGTAAGGTGGAATCTCATAATCATTTTCATTTTGCATTTCCCTGATGACYAAGGTGTTGACCATTTTTTAATGTGCTTCCCCACCATTTGAGATTTCTCTGTTGAAAAGTTTTTGTTTATCTCTGTAACCCATTTTTATTGGATATATTCTTTATTTACATTTCATTTCCCTTTTCCTGGTTCCCCGCCACACAAAGGTCCCATATGCTCTTTTCCCTCCCCCTGTTCCCCCATCCACCCCTTCCCACTTCCCTGTTCTGATATTCCCCTACAGTGATGCATTGAGCCTTTCCCGAACCTGGGTCCACTCCTTCCTTCTTCTCAGACATCATTTGGTATGTGGATTGTGTCTTTGGTGTTCCAAGATTATAGGCTAATATCCACTTATCAGTGAGTGCATACCATGGGTGTTTTTTTGATACTGGGTTAACTCACTTAGTATGATGTCTGTAACCCATTTTTAATTGAGTCATTTGGTTTGTTGGTGTCTAATTTCTTAGTTATTGCATTAGACATTTGAATTTTTATTTAGAATCAACATATAAAATGAATATGCAGTACTAGTTTATCCTTTTATGCCTTGTCCTGTTTGATATAGTTTTCTCAAATGTTTTATACACTAAAACTTTGTGAGAACAAATCTCAAATGTTTGTACCATATATGGTACTGTATCAAGTGGCAGGCATATTAATTAATTAGATTATAGGGAATCTATCACAAAATTTATATTAAAAATTCATGATTTGTATTTGTATATAAATTTTATTTTGCAGTCAAAAATTAAGAATTTTTTATTTTTCTATAAATATAAAATTATAAATTAATAAGAAAAATACAAATTTTCAAAAATTTGAAAATTGACAAGAGACAATTTGAAAATTCAAGAAATAACAATAAAATATCATACAATACATTGGAACAAATTTAACATACTAATTTAAAGGCATGTACACTGAAAGTTATTAAATATCATTAGAGTTAATAAAAATTAATGAAAAATTAACATATGTGCATGGATTTGAAGACTTGGTGTTGCTAATATGGCCAGAGTCTACCACATTCATTACTGTAGTCAATATAGTTCCTACTAAASTGCCTTTTTTGCAGTTTAGAGAAATCCAAGTAAAATAACAACAAAATTTAAAAAATAGATTATCTGTGCATCCTAGCTATAAACTTAATTAGAGTAATCAAGAATAAATGTTCTAAGATATAGATAATAATTTGAATGACTGAATTAGGAAAGCTTAATGAATGACAACAATTATCTATGGCCATCTTTTTAACAAGGATGCTTTGAAAAAATAAATGAGGAAAAAAATCATATTTTTAAGAAAGTGAGGTAAGAAAATTTGGAACAAATTCCTGTGGAGCATAATACATGGCTGGAATGTCCTTATGTTGATGACAGTATTGCAGAGGAGTACATGTGATTTAGATTATGATTTGTTTAATATCCATAATTGAGGCCCGAAATATCTATCACTAGCATTAATAATTTCACTATTTGGTGCACACTCAAATGATTGGAAGTATTGTTAAAAGAATATCCCATGTATTCATGCTCATAAAAACTTTATTCATAATTACCACATATGGACAAGCACAGATTTCTAGCAGTTGATAAACAATTAATCATCTATGTTCACACAGTAGAGAGATAAGTTAGAGAGATAAGTTTTTACATAAACAGAATTTAATAAATATGTTGACAACGTGAGTAATATTGAAAATATTCTAATTGAGAGAAAGAGAAGTTGCAGCCACCTCCATGTTTTATGGTTCCATGTACATGCAGTACATGAAAGAGACAAAATCAGGGATACAGGTCATATGAGAATATACTTCATGGCTTCACACAGGGAAAATGAAAGTTGCATCAGAATTCTGTTTCATAAATTTTAAGTTAGAGAAATGGGGTAGTTACACAATACTGGGAATATATTTAAATCTCTAAAATGTGCACTCTAGTTGATTCTTCTCAAAACTTGATCACGACTCCTGACAATAATCTGAAAACTTATTTGTAATCTTCTGATTATTTTATCAAGTCAAGGAACATAATCCAAAATAACCATATCTGCTTTAATTTGCAAAATACACTGTAGGATAATGAATTTAGTTCTAATTAGTGAATTATTATCTTAAAACATGAATAAAAATCAAATGACTTTCTATTATATTAAAATAGTGAGATTAAACATGGATTACTGCATAATATTTTTACCAGTGTAAACTGGAGTCATTTTATGATATTGCCATTTGGGCATCTTTAAATTTTTCAGAGCTGTATTTAACTATTCACATCATCCTAGTAGATAGTAATTTCCTTTGTTGAAAGCATTTCCAGAGAAAACAACATTATTTGAAAATAGGGAATTTACTTCAAAGAAAGCTGATAACTATTTTTGTATACACAATTGACACAAAACATCTAGACACTCTGAGACATTATGACAAGACCAAACATAAACGGTATAGAGGAAGGAGAAGAAACCCAGTTCGAGGACCCAGAAAATGTTTTGAACAAAATCATAGAAAAAAAGCTTTCCTCATTTCAAGAAGGAGATGCATATGAAGATACAAGAAGCACACAAAATACCACATCATTGTAAGAGAAAGGAAAGTCACTTGACACATAATAAGAAAACATGAAACATGCATAACAAAGAAAGAATATTAAAAGTTGCAAGGGCAAATGATGAGAAACATATAAATGCAGACCTATTAGAATTACACCTAACTTCTCCTTATATACTCTAAAAGTCAGAAGTTCTTGGACAAATGAGCTACAGATTCCAAGAGACCAGAGATGCCTGTCCAGACTACCATAGCCAGCAAAATTCATAAATGGAAAAAGTAAGATATTGTATAATAAAATGAAATTTAACAATATCTATAAACAAATCTAGCCTTACAGAAGGTACTAGAAGGAAAACTCCAACCTAAGGAGATTCTGGTGAATAACAATTCACCAGAAATAATCTCACACCAGCAATACCAAGGAAGTGAAGCATATACACACCTACACACACGTATACCACCACTACCACCAAAAATAACAAAATAATAGCAATCAACAATCATTTGTTAGTGGTATATGTAAATATCTATGCTCTCCATTCTTTGATAAAAAAAAAATACAGACTAACAGAATAAATGAAAAAACAGGATCTATCCTTCTATGAACCCAAGAAACATATCTCACCATCAAGGATACAAACTACCTCAGAGTAGAGGCAGGAAAAACTTTTCTAAGCAAATGGAAATAAGAAACAAGCTGGTACAACCATTTCTATATCTAATAAACTAGACACCAAGCTAAAACTAATTAGGTAAGGTCAGAAAGGACACTATATACTAATAAAGCAAAATTCCACTAAGATGGCATTTCACTTCCTACCACTTATACTCCAAACACAAGGGTAGTGATGCTTGTAAAGGAAATACTACTTTAGCTTAAATCACATATTGATTCTCACACACTAATAGTAGAAGGCTTCAATACCCTATTCTCACCAATGGACAGGTCATTGAGACAAAAACTAAACAGAGAAATATTGATCCTAATAGATATTGCAAGGCAAATGGACCTAACAGAGATTTATAGAACACTCTATCTAACCAAAAAGAACATAACTTCTTTGTGCCTTATAAAACATTATCTAAAATCCACTAATTCTGTTAACACAAATAAAGTCTAACTTGATACAGTAAAATAAAAATAAATTTCTAAGACAACTATTGTAGATCAAGTGAATACAAATTTGAAAGGAAGAACAAAGTGAAAATATTCTCTGTACATATGATAGTGTAAGACCTATGAAAAGGGGAAACCCCAACTCAAGTCTCGGGATAAAGTGACACCCAAAGAATCAGCGAAAGACCGTTCTTGCTGCAAACCACATGAGGCTTTTATTGGGGGACCAGTGCACTGGGATCAACTCATAACCACTCAAGGTCAGAGGAGAACGATGTCTAGGGTCCGGCGCTAGGGGTTTTTAAAACCAAAAACCCCAGAAGGGGAAGGGCTTGGGGGATTCAGATCATGGGGCAATGCATCCCAACCCTGGGGACCGGGTGTAACTGCATTCTGCAAGATGGATTAACTGCATTCCACAAGATAGGGTGGGCAAACATTAACTATCTATAGAATGCAGAACAACCTTTGTGGTTAGCTAGTTCCTGGAATAGAGGTCAGGGGAGGAAGGGGGGAGGTAGGGGCTACAGAGTACAGACTTAAGATTTTTACAAAATGGTGGTGCTCTGGCCTTTCAAAGCAGGATTTTCTGGGGGTGAATAAACAAAATTTCAAGGCAGGATCTTTCACTCCCCACTCTCTCTAGGAGGTAGTTCTAACCTTAGAACTAGGAGAATTAAAGGTCAGCCTCCTCTTGGCTCAGAGGACTCTTGTACTGCTGCCTAAGTACCATAATCTGGACTGTGCTCACCTGTTGCCTGATGGAAGGCACTAACCTATTTATTATACAAGATCCAACTGTAAACAACAGGAGCAGTATCACTGGGGGTCCTATCAGGACAGAAAACAGGGTGGTCAAGAATACAAGATAAGGGCCTTTCCAATGAGTCTTAAGGTTTCCTGCGTGGTGGCATCTAACGTAGACCATATCTCCAACTTGGAAGYGATGTGGAACTTATGGATCTCCTTCTCCTGAGTAGGCCTCCTGGACTTCGATGCCTCACCAGCTCGAGCACCTTGAGCCTAGAGAACAAAGGCTGGGAAAGCAGCACATCAACACTATGTATAGAGGCAGTTTCTACCAGTAGAGGGGGCTACCCATAGAGTCATTTATAGGGGCSAGCCCAAACCATCCAGGGGTGTTCCCAATGCTGAAGAGCACAAAGGGTAGAAAAGCTATCCAATTATTAACTCAAGTCTCTGTGGTCAATTTGGTGAGGGTCTCTTTCATTAGGGTTCCAACAACTGTTCCTGAGGCCTTCTTACACAGATCCAGTAACCTGTCTGGAAGCAGTGAGGAGTCTCTGACATGCCTGGAGCATTTAAGGCAGACAGTTTGACCCAAATCTCATGTTGTGGTGCACCTCCTGGGAGGACCCCAGGAGTTGGGGTAACAAAAAGGATCTCCAGGGGGGTCAGATTAAAATGGCAGGGACAATTCAGAAACAAGGGGAGAGGCACCATCCAGCCTAAGCCAGTCTCCAACATCAATTTAGTTAAGCTCTCTCAAAGGGTTTTGTTTATTTTCTCTAGATGTCTGGAGCTCTGAGGACAGTACATCCAATAATGTTTCCAAATAGTCCTCAATATCTCTGTCAATTTCTGACATACCTTAGAAACAAAAACAGAACCATTGTCTGATCCAATTACCTTGGGCACTCTGAAACTCCAGAAAATTCTTCTAACCCTGGCTGCTGTTTCCTGCTTGCTGGGGAAAGTCTCAACCCATCTAGAGGAAGTATCTACAAATGCTAGGAGGTATTCGTAATCATATTTTCCTGACTTAGCTTTTATAAAACCTTTATATACTCTAGGCTGTTCTCTTCTAGGTCTTTTGCCCTGTTTACTCTTTGCTACATAAGCATTCACTTGCTGGAATACCTTACACTGTTATATTAATCCCTTAAATGAGTTCATCTGTGCATTTGGCCTAGCAAGTCCTTGGCTTACTTTCTGGGGAGTATAATTCTCTCTTCTTGTGTGCACCTTCTCTTGGTAATAGTTGGAGCATGGCAAGCAATCTCAGTCCCTTTTTTTTTCTCTTCAGCATATTGTAAATGAGGCCATCTCTAATTCAGTCCCATTTCCCAGTGAGTGTCTATTGCAGGCTTATAACAAGGATAGGCTCCTGCATAACCACTTCTGGAGCCAGTTGACTGCCTGGTTATTATCCACTGAGTCTTTCCCCTTTAGACATGCTGGGCAGTGGGAAATACTCACAGTTGCTGGCTTCATTAGGGCATCTAAGAGGTCCCAGATTTCCTGTTGGATTCCTCTGATGTGAGCAGTCCTCTTGACATATATACCTGTGGATGTGGGCTGTGGCAAAGGCATACCTGTTATCCATGTGGATGCTGATTTTCTTGCTGGCTCCAAGTTCCAAGGTCTTGGTAAGGSCAATTAGTTCCACTTTCTGCGTTGWCATGCCAGGGGGTAAAGATTCTTCTACCCAGATGCCATTTGTGCTGTCCACCATAGCAGCATCTGCTTGTCTCTGTCTTTCATGGAGAAAATTGCTCCTGTCTATAGTGACTTTCAGCAGGGGTCAGACTCTCCGTTTGGGCCAGTGAGCTGCAGCCTATTGGGCAGGAAGTATATCTATTCTCCTGCCATTTTGGAGAGTATATCTTGCTCCAACAGAGAGGATAGGAACAGTCTGGGGTGACCTTAAATGAATGGGCTACCCATCCCATCCCTAGGTCCATTGTTCTTCAGGTAGTCCATGAACACATTTTGATGCCAGTGGCTTCTTGGTCCCAAGATCTTTTCTTGGAAACAGGGCCATTGGGTTGGAAGACTGAGTGTTAAGCCCCTGTGTCCATCACGA
>BDUI01007748.1:11407-38360 GCA_002335545.1 Apodemus speciosus
CCCCCCTTTCTATTAGTTTCAGTGTATCTGGTTTTATGTGGAGGTCCTTGATCCACTTGGATTTAGCTTTGTACAAGGAGATAAGAATGGATCAATGTGCATTCTTCTACATGCTGACCTCCAGTTGAACCAGCACCATTGGTCTCTTATTCCATTGGATGGTTTTGTCCATTAGCTCCTCTRTCAAAGATCAAGTGACCATAGGTGTGWGGATTCATTTCTGGGTCTTCAGTTCTATTCCATTCATCTACCTGCCTGTCTCTGTACCAATACCATACAGTTTTTATCACTATTGCCCTGTAATACTGCTTGAGATCAGGGATAGTGATTTCCCTACACGTTCTTTTATTGTTGAGAATAGATTTCCCTATCCTGGGTTTTTTGTCATTCCAAATAAATTTGCAAATTGCTTTCTAACTCAATGAAGAGTTGAATAGGAATTTTGATGGGGATTACAATGAATCTGTAGATTGCTTTTGGCAAGATGGCCATTTTTACTGTTAATTCTGCCAATCCATGAGCACGAGAGAGCTTTCCATCTTTTGAGATCTTCGATTTCTTTTTTCAGAGACTTGAAGTTCTCTTCATACAGGTCTTTCACTTGCTTGGTTAGAGCCACACCAAGGTATTTTATGTTATTTGTGACTATTGTGAAGGGTATTGTTTACATGGTACATTTACACAGTGGAGGTATTACTCAGCTATTAAAAACAGTGACTTCATGAAATTCTTAGGCAAATGGATGGAACTAGAAAATATCATCCTGAGTGAGTAATGCAGCCACAAAAGAATGTATGGTATGTAYTCACTGGTAAGTGGTTATTAGCCCAAAAGCTTGGAACACCCAAGATACAATTCATAGACCACATGAAGCTCAAGAAGAAGGAAGACCAAAGTGTGGGTGCTTCGGTCCTTCTTAGAAGGGGGAACAGAATACTCAAGGGAGGAAATATGGAGACAAAGTATGGAGCAGAGACTGAAGGAAAGGCCATCCAGAGACTGCCCCACCTGGGAATCCATCCCATATACATACAGTCACCAATCCTAGACACTGTTGTGGATGTCAAGAAGTGCTTGCTGATAGGAGCCTGATATAGCTGTCTTCTGAGAGGCTCTGCCAGAGCCTGACAAATACAGAGGTGGATGCTCACAGCCAACCATTGGACTGAACACAGGGACCCCAGTGGAGGAGTTGGAGAAAGAACTGAAGGAGCTGAAGGGGTTTATAACCCCATAGGAAGAACAATAATGTCAACCAAGCAGACCCCCAGAGCTCCCAGGGACTAAACCACCAACCAAAGAGTACACATGGAGAGACCCATGGCTCCAGCCGCATATATAGCAGCGGATGGCCTTGTTGAGCATCAGTGGGAGGAGAGGCCCTTGGTCCTGTGAAGGCTCAATGCCCCAGTGTAGGGAGATGTGARGGCAGGGAGGCAAGAGTGGGTGGGTGGGTGGCGGAGCACATAGAAGCAGGGGGAGGGGGAATGAGTAGAGAGTTTGGGGGGGGGGCCGGGAAATGGGATAACATTTGAATTGTAAATAAAATATCCAATAAAAATAGATAAAAGTTGTTTTTTGTTTTATTTTTGTTTTTTGGGTTTTTTTGGATTTGTTTTTTTTCCAGACAGGGTTTCTCTGTATAGCCCTGGCTGTCCTGGAACTCACTCTGTAGACCAGGCTGGCCTYGAACTCAGAAATCCGCCTGYCTCTGCCTCCCAGAGTGCTGGGATTACAGGTGTGTGCCACCACCGTCCAGCTTGTTTTTTTTTTTTTTTTTTTTTTTTTTTTTTTAAGAAAAGTGTATGGAGTAATGTTCCAAGGAATAATAAATCTTGTAAACAAAATCATACCATAAATTGACAATCTGAAATTAAGATTCTGTGACGTACTACTGACCTGCATTCTAGGTGTTAGGTTATCACAGTACTACCAAGTAAGGATTGCAGGCATTTTCCATTGCTTCAGTACTTGCGATAGTATTAAACTTAGCATTTCTTACTTGTTAAATGTTTTTAAAGGTATCTATAATGGTGAGTGAAATTGTAACTCCATTAATTTCCATTGCTAGAACCAGGTCAGTATGTGTTTAGAATTTAGAAACACTATCATGACTGTAAAATAAGATAAGTATTGCTAGGGGATGAATTGGAAGTCAAAAAACAAAACAAAACAACAACAACAAAAAAAACCCCTTTGATTCTTTTTCCATTTAATTTGTGTCCACCTTTTTCCTTCTAGGGAGAGATGTTTTCTCATGAAGTTGTATCATTAGTGATTTTATAGATCTCTTTGGTATGTTAGAACTTCTGTATTAATTTATTTTTTAAAGCTAGCATTTGCCCGAGTCACTGTTTTTGAGTACTTGAGTTTTCAAAAAACTACTGATTTTTATTTTTATATTGTTAGTTCACATTGTTTCTTAGGGGCTGGGGTCACTTCTCAGTAGGTGACCCTTCCCTAAGTCTCTGCTGAGTGAGCATGGGGACCTGGCTTTGCTATCCAGCACCCGTTTAAAGAGTTGGGTGTGGTGTGTGTGTCTGCAACTCCACTGCTTGGGCACATGGAGGACTGGCGGGCAGTGCGTTTGCTGGCCGCCAGACCAGTGAATTCCAGGTTTGAGAAGAGATTGTGTCTCAAAAAATAAAGGTGAAGATATAATACCCAGATTCAACCACCGTCCTCCACACAGTCATGTGCTAAGGGAATTTACAGCTTGTTTGTACTTACAAGGCAGAACATAGAGCAGTATACCAAGCGTATTTAACTATGCTTGAAGATGCAGTAATTTTTTTTTTGGATTTTTTTGTACAGATTTGTCCAAATTAATAGTCCTCTTGTGTATTTGTTATATTAAAATATATTACACATATAAAAGCAGGTCTGATCTTGACAAAATAGCTCTTTTTGCCTGCTTTGTATTACTTATTGAGTAAGAAACTGTCATAGAATCATGCTCAAATGATAATTCTGTCTTTTCTATGTAGAGTTGATTAAAGGTCTTCATGGTCACTGCCTTTTCCCTGCCTGTCAGAGCTAGTGTTCATTTGCCTCCCCTAGATGGGCCTGTCCTGATGACTGATTTTCACTGACTAACATAAATTGTTGTTTAGGGTTTCTGGGCTATAGCCTTGAAGGACCAGCAGTTTTCACTTCTGTATTTTGAGCCAGAAGTCATGTAAAAAGTTCAGCTGCTCTTCTGGAGAGAGAGGCCTGCCTGTGATGCCCGAAGCTATCTTGGATGGGTCAGTGCAACTGAATGATTGTTGAATCTAGAAAACCAACAGCAAAGCACCAACTTAGCTCTAATCTTCAAGGAGTCCTGAGTTATAAATTACTGTTTTGGCTTCTGAGTTTTGGAGCAGTTTGCTACACAGCAATAGATCTACACCAGAACTGTGGTGCAGATATGGAAATCACCATGTGCTGATTATGTAGGCTCATGTCCTAGAATAAGCTGATTTGGGCAGTTGTTATGGTAGCTCAAAGTGAGAGGTTTTGCAGAACCACTGACTTTCTCTGTGGTTATCCCAGACATGCTGTGTAGTTAATGAGAGTTCATCTTTATAAGGTTTTTATTGAAAGCTCTTATTTAGCAAGTCACTGTTATATGTCAACAGATTTTGCTTTTGTTTGAGTTACTAATGATGACCACTACAAGATGAAATCACCATGTGGTCATCTTTATAATTATRTAAACAGCACGTGTTATAGTGAGTTCTCCTTCTATTTATGGTTCCTTAGTTTACAGCATTTATATTACTGAGGATGGTTTGGGTTAAATATGTATTTTTATGTGTGGTGTTTGACCTACATGTATGTCTATTCATCACTTGTGTACTTAATACATGAGGAGGCCAGAAAAGGTGGTGGGTTTTCTGGAGWTAACAGACAGCTGTGAGTTGCCTTGTGGCTACCTAGAATTGAACCTGAGTCTTCTAGAAGAACAGCCAGTACTCTTAACTGCTGACCCATCTCTGTAGCCATTACATTTTAATTTTAATGTTACATTGGTATAAATGTGTTTCTGTGATCATATTATCTTTATAACCTCTAGGGTTATGGAGTAAGTCTTTATTTTAAAAAAATAATCCTTTCAGGTTTTGTTCAGATTTTTACTTTGTGTTTGGTGAAACTATGTCCTTGGTTTTTCAAGACAGGGTTTCTCTGTTAAGTCCTCTGCTGTCCTGGAACTCACTCTGTAGATCAGGCTGACCTCGAACTCAGAAATCTGTCTTCCTCTACCTCCCAAGTACTGGGATTAAAGGCATGAGCCACCACTGGTGTTTGGTGAATCTTAATTTCTTTTTTTTCTTCTGATTATTCCATTTTTGGTGTGTTATTTTCTAACACACCAATTTCACATCACAATACTTATCCTTCTCTATTTATGTGTATCTGTTTGTTTCTGTTCTAAAAAGTTTTACTTCAAAATTTTTACTTACTTTGGTAAAGCTTTTCAAAAAAGCATTTTCCAAATCYTTACTATTTACGTATCAAACTTACATTATATTTGCCTTTTTACCTGCTTTTGATACATTTAAAAACTACTTGATTACTTTTCAAAGTAAAAATGGAGTATTCTGAAGTTAGGCATAATTTAAAATACTTTGCTCARTGTTATCTCTCAGTGCTGCCTAGAGGCTGTTATATATTCTGAAAGGGGTGTTTTGATGAAGTTCTTCAAGCAAACCTGTATGCAGGCCAGAGTAAACAGTGATTTCAAGTCATCTTCTTTGGTGTCATGACATGGCCAGACATCAGTGGAAACACCAGAAAGGGTTCTGAAATAGCAGAAAAGGAACAAAGGGCTAATTCATCTTTGAGCAGTCCTTCTTTTACTGAATGCCTCAGCTGGACTGTGGGCAGACAAACCCCTGGAATTCTACAGGACTTTGCCCACAAGAAGGTTTTTGGCATTATTCTTACAAAAGCTCCTATAAAAATGTTAATTGCTATTAACAGAGCTGCGTTAGCAAAATCCTGTGCTACTGAAACCCCTGAGCTTCAAAGTTTMTTGACCAAACAGACCAGCAAATGATATTTTACTACACAAGCCCAGGGTACATGTGGTAGTGACTTTTTCCTATTGCTGGGCTGAAAGAAATACAAATGATCTCATCAGTTAGTTACCCATAGCACAGAACATTATACTTGATTCTTTTGATTCAGCTTCTCTTTTCTTTTTAATGTCAACTGTCCAATGGATTAGACATAGTAAAACATATCACTACAGAATAACTTTAGTAAGGGATTTTGATGCCTCCTAGAGGCACTGGGAAGTAAAGAATCTGGTACTCATCACACAATTATGTTTCTAAATTTGTCCCAAGTGAAGACATGTGGTACATTGGAACCAAAAGTAGTTCCTTGAGGGTCATCTGGTCTAAGCTTCTCATTACACATGAGAAAATTAAGATCTAGGTGGTTGATTTGACTTACCCAGTGTTTGCATTAACTCACATTTATTTTTAGGAACATAAAGGAACATCTAAACGAAAGATAACTCTGGTTAAAAGTACTTGTTGCTCTTGTGGTAAAACTGAGTATGGTTTCCCCAGCAATCCACATCAGGCAGCTACAGCYATCTGCAACGCAGCTCGAAGGGGTCCAGTTCCATCCCCCCTCCCAGGCACACTCCTGTGCACRTGGAACACCCACACAGTATGCATATACAATAATAAATCTTCTAAAAAAAAGAATTAGAGTTCACATAAATACTATTATTTATCAGATTTTTGATAATTATGTTTTCTTTTTGAGCTATCCTAAAATGCTTCCATTGTTTATTTAGTTTTACATTTATTATTTGTTTGTGTGGGTGCACATGAATGTCATAGCATATGAGAGGGCAGAGGAAACTTGTCCAAGTTTGTTCTCTCCTCTCAGGTGGGTTTTAAGTCTAGARTCAGGCATTGTAAAAAGTGCCTTTACCCACCGAGCTAACCACTTTTTAAAGTTTAATATTAGCTGGGGAAAATCACTCCTTTTAAACATATGTCATATTCTTTACTTCTATCATCTCTTGCAATGAAAAAAAATGTTTAGGGGTAGTGCATAATGCTTAACCTTAAAAAAAGTAGTCTGTAGTTTTGGAAAAATACTAGTGCCTGACTTTTATCCTCACCTATTAAAGAAGAGTGTTTGCTTCCCTCTTCTGTGTGACCCAGTCACTCTCTTCCTTTGCCCACAAACTTACTGCCTCTAGGCTCCTTGTGTCGGAATTTATAACGGGACCATCTTGGACCTGCCAAAGATATAAATAATGACGCAGAGGCTTTTTTAATATTTTTATGCTTAGGCCTTTTGCTAGTCATTCTCCAGACTACTATAAACTTAACTTGACTAATCCTGGCACCACCAACTCTATCTCTCCTCCTCTCTGGTCAGTCCACTGACCTCTGTGTTCCTGGCAAATCTGCTTCTGCTGCTTCTCCCAGTATCCATCTCTGTCCCCAGAAGTTCCGCCCTCCACTTTTTGCCCAGCTGTTGGCTCTTGGCTCTCAGCTCTTTTTACAGCCAATCAGATACAATTCTAGATTGTTTCTAGGCTAGTGAGTGAGTATTTACAAAATAAGAGACCTGTGATGGACCTTAGAAATAACAATACCAGGATCCTACCAGCATTTAGCTCTCCATCAGTGCAAAATTAACAACTGAATATTCACAGACACACCTTCACACAATGTATCCCAGCAGGAGATGTTTTCCCTTCTTGTGTCAGGGTGGTACTTTCTTTCTAAACCAAACTTGTGCYACCATAAAACCTTTCTCTGTTATTCTCCTAGCAATTCCTAGCACTTTCATTCTTACTTGGCAAAGCTAGAGGTGTAATACTTCTGCTTCTGAGAGTTCTTGTCAAGTTTAAGGTCTTTATCTGAAGGTCCTTTGAGCCCTGTCTTATAGATGTATCTGCTTATTTCATGTTTGTGGAGGACTTACTCTGTCCAAAAGACYATGATAGGCACAGGAAGATGGTTCCTGCTTGTTCATCTCCAGAATGTCTAGTCTATCAGTGTTCTGCTAATTTATTGATAGATTGAAAGTAGGTCAGAATATATCTATGCTTTGCATAGGAAAGTCAGATGAGTGTCTGTGGAGATAGAACTGGGACGTGAAAGGAAGCAGTGAGTGCACGCAGAGCAGGTGGGTCTGGTGGGAACTGGACGTAGGCAAAGGTAGGATTCTCATCTCCAGCTTAGCTTATTTTTTTTCTGTGAGTTATTTTTACTTTTACATATATTTTTTAAATTTTTGCCCTTTTTTCCCCCTTTTAGATAAGATCTCACAGTGTAGCCCAGGCTGGCCCTTAACTCATCATTTAGGCTAACAGACTGGCTTTCAAATCAGGAGTTTGAGTGCTGAGAATAAAAGTGTACATCAATGTGCCCTGCCTGTAATTAGTTTTTGCAAAACCAGACTTGTTATTAGAGTGTGGTTATATACATGTTTTACACACACACAGACACACACACACACACACACACACACACACACACACCCACCATTGGTCTTGATACATTTTGACAAGGCAAACATCTCCATGTCACCTAAAACAAGAGCATGGCTAGCAACTCAAGTTCCCCTGATTACTTGACATTTCCAAAGATTACCATTGTCTTCTGACCTTATTCTAGTTTAGCCTGTTTTTGTACTTTATGTAAATGGTAGTAGTATATGTAATATTTTAACTGGTTTTTACCCAGACATTGTGTCTATCAGATTTAGCCATCTGTTTGTGTGTAATGGTAGGCTGTCTTCAATAGGTGACTAGAGTATTGTATTTAATGAATATATTGCATTTCATGTTCCTGTTCTCTTTTTTGACTAACACGAGTATAGATGTGAACACAGACTCACATGTCCTGGCTGATTCTGATTCTAAGTTACAAGCACCTTTTATACTTTTTTTAGAGGGCAGATTACAGTAACTGCAATCATCCTGGGAGGGCACCTTCGTCCCCAGAGGGTCCAGGTGTCCTTCAGCAAGTATACTTAATGGTTTTTCTGAGAAATATTTTATCAGAGTCATTTCTGGGAAATTGTCCTGGGACAACAACTCTCCCTTGGGGCATAATGTCCTTTTCTGGAGTCATCTCAGAGTTGTTTAATCTTATCAAGAACAGATGCTGGGTTTAGGACAATAGATTCCATAGCTAACGATTGTGTCATTCTGGTTAATTTTAAAATTAAGATTGTCTGCTGTTTTCCATTCAGGTGGGTTAGTAATAGGGCACAACAGCATGGCAACTGTGGCATTGGCAGAACCAAGCCAGGGAGGGCAAATGGTTGGTTGAACGCTCCAGGTGTTTGCAGGAGGGACACCTGCGGGGGCAGCTTAGCAAAGCTGAGAGAAACGGGCAGCGATCATGGTGCCGCCATTGCACCAGGCTAGGAACAGAGAGACTGAAGATGCCAGCATCTAGCCAGCACAAGTGTGGTTTTTTTTTTTTTTTTTTTTTTTAAATTACATGCTACACAGAATTTCACAATCCAAATGTTCACCAGTGCTTCATGATGAAAGTTGGTACTTTGGTGTCTATGTTAAGATGTTTTTACCTTTCTGATGCCATGGGAATGCCTTATTTAGCCTGCTTTTTTTTCCCTATATGTTTTCTTGCTTTTGAATTATGCTTTTAAAAGGCCATCAGTGGCCTGCATGTTAAAGCAATGTGATGTCTAAATTTATTGATTTAAGTGTCCATTATATTGTTAGGTGACAAAGTACAACAATATCATTGTCTGATCCATGTGTAGTAAATATGTGAAAGATGTCCATTGATACCTAAATGGACTGCTTGTAAATGAGTATCACTATCTTTGAAATGTCACTTACAAGGTATGTTAATATGGGGTAAAAAGGGACAGAAATCCACTGGAAATGCAGACTGTATAAAGGGGACAGTGCTTCCTGATATATCACTTAGCTGCTCCCTGTGGAAGTTTGAATGAAGATGGCCCCCATAGGCTCCTACGTTTGAATGCTTCGACATCACCATTTAGTGGAACTGTTTGGGAAGGAGTAGGGTGTGGTCTCATTGATGGTTATGTTACAAGGGGTGGGCTTTGAGGTTCCCATTGTTTCTCTCTATGCCTCCTGCTTTTGGATCAAGATGTGAACTCCTAGCTGTCCTGCCTCCATGCCTTTGTTTTGTCCTCATTGGGACTCCAGCCTGCCAAACCATATAAGCCTAGTTAAATGCTTTAGTTTATAACTTGCCTTGGTCATGATAAGTTGTCATAGCAATGGAAAAAAGTATCTAAAACACTACCTTTAATTTAAGTACTTCATTTGTGGTTTTTGAGGTTAATGAAAATGAATTAACACAACAGTGGGTTACTTCTTTTATCAATATAGCTTTAGTGTTTCGGATAAAAGTTGAAGTTTAGCCCTCATATGTTATTTATGTGGTGCCAGGCCTTCCTGTGCGCAAGGCAGATACTCTACCAGCTAAACTACATCCTTAGTCCCTGGATGTTCTTTCAATAGTATAATAAGTAAGGAGCCAGTAACTTGACACTGAAATTTAATAATTAATATTTCACTCTTCCCAAGAATCAAGTTGTTTTTGAAAGAGAAATTAGGTTTTTTGTGTGAATTTTAAAGAGCTAGTATTTCTTGTAGAACATTTTTTTAGTCCCTTCTTGTTATTAGGGACCTTTGGTAAGTACTGTCTTTGTTACTCCTTGAAGAATCTGTGTGTGGACTATGGCTGTAGCTTCTGCTTTCATGAAGTATGTTCTCATTCTCAGCTGATAGTGTGGTTCTTGTTACCCTCTCTTTCCTCCTCTTCACCTTTCGAGATTCATCTCAAATTGGCCTCCTTTGAGAAATGTTGCTGCCCTTCTACCTGGAGTGTATTGTTTCCATTGCTGTGTATGTTCTGACACAGTGTTAATGGCATCGAGTTAGTACTTTCCCCATCTGTTTCATTAGATTCTCAGCTTTTGGACAGTTGAGCTCATTAGTTTTTGTAGCACTATCTCTCTTTTGTAGTAAATGTTCAGCATTTCTTTAGATGTGTAAGTATAGATACATGGCTAATGAGTCATTTGGTCACTGGTTAGGGGAAATGCATACCTGTGTCTGATGTCTTCATTGTTGGGCATTTCTACAGGTTATCTTATTTTGGTAATATTAAGGACAAGTTCAATTTGAGAAGAAGAGGGATTTCTTAATGAAATAATGAAAACACTATGTGTTTGTGTTGTCAGAGAGAGAGACAAGCTGTGCTTGTATTTGTGTTCTTCAGATTTTTCTCAGACATTRTAATTAATTTAGAACATTTGTAATTGTTAGTTATAATTTATTAAATTCTTTTAGAAATAGTTCTTAGTATATTTATACTACTGTTAAAACACAAATAATAAACTGAACACCTGGGACTGAATATCTTAAAAATAGCACATTTCCTGGTGTAGTGGCACGTGCCTGTAGTTACTGCTTTTAGGAGGTCCAGGCAGGAGAGTCAGGAGGATCAGGATAAGGCCATCCTTAGCCGTGCATTAGGTTCCCGGCCAGCTCATGGAGCCACATGAGACCCTATCACAAAGAGCAGGGTCAGTGAAATGCCTCAGCAGGCTATGCCACTCATCGTAGAAGCCTGGAAACCCGAAGGCGAAAGAAGAGAATTAGCCTCCCGAGGCATGCCTGTTTCCATTTTTTTGTCTTAAAAATTAAAGGCAAAATCCAATAAGCCAAGTGATTCATTCCTCATATTTATGGAGTCTGGGAAGTCTGAGATCCAGGCACAGGTAGTTTCTGTGTCTGGTGAGAGCTATTCTCTCTGTTTTTAAGATGACACCCTGACCTTCATGTTACATAGAAGGAACAGAAGGACTTAAAAAAGAAGCAGTAGCAGCATAAGTAAGAAGTTCTCAAGGGTCTGATTTCTTAGTTTTTAGGAGTCATTGCAGATGTAAAAAGAAATTTGATGACATAACAATAGTCAGTTGGATTACTTTCACTCAGGCAGCAAATGCACTGAGCACACTGAGGAAGAACTTGATGGCCTTTACTTGGTATGTTTGAATCACCAGCATCACTTTTGTGTTWAAGGGTCATTATTAAGTAAAATACAGTTATTTGGATGCAGCAAAAGCTTCTGGGACAGYCTTACAACCAGAGACTACTACATAGTAACTAACAGGCAGGTAGCATTGGGCATTCTGTAGACAGATGAATGATTTATGCCCTTTTAGAGCAAAACAAGATGGCTTGATATTTTATCATGGTACTTAGAATAGAACACAGTTACAAATTTCCTCTAGAAGTTTCTATGTTAACCACAGGTAACTGAAATTGTGAAAAGTGAAGCCATGGGTSGGTGTTTGCACTGTTGCACAGTATCCTACCTGCTTCTGTTGTTAGAGGTGAAGCCAGCTTTCTTCCTTTCCACTTTCCTGGCAGGGTACTCTGTCATAGCATAGGCCTTAGATAGAGAGGTTTTATTCTTAACCTCTTTGGCTTTCCTCATACAAGTAGGCCATCCAAAGACAGTGTGGTGGCACATGCTTGCAATCCAGGCACTTGGGAGGTAGCTAATATGTTAGAGTATGTATCAAGAATTAAAGATCATCCTCAGCTACATGGGAAATTTGAGAACAGTCAAGGTATATGAAACTGTTTCAAAAAACCAAAACCATTAACAAAAAGATAGAACCTTTGTGAGATACTTTTCATACTAAATGGTTTGCTTGTTTGTTTTGAGAGTCTTGCTGGATAGCCCAGTTCTTTTTTTTTTCCGTTTTTTTCGAGACAAGGTTTCTCTGTGTAGCCCTGGCTGTCCTGGAACTCACTCTGTAGACCAGGCTGGCCTTGAACTCAGAAATCCACCTGCCTCTGCCTCCCAAGTGCTGGGATTACAGGCGTGCGCCACCACTGTCCGGCCGGGTAGCTCAGTTCTTAACTCCCTGTGTAATCCTGGCTGGCCTCCAATTTGTAATCCTTATGACTTAGTCTTCTAAGTGCTAGCTCTAAAAGAGTTTACCTGCCACATCTAAATTTAATGCATTCAAATGCTTTATTGTCAAACTTCTTGKCATCAATAAACTTTGAGCAGCATAATTATCTTAGCCATGCAGCAGAAAGTTAGAAGTGCTAGTGCTAAGAAGCAAGGTGCCTCCTGCCAGGAGGACCTTCAGCAATTTCTGCCAGGTCCCTGCTCCTGTCATTTTTGTGTGACCTGAGACATGTGTTATTTAAAGATGACTTATATGGTACATGGGAATCATTTTGCTAGAAATCTGTATTTCATGTGGTTCTCTTAAATTCAAGTTCCTTTGCTTGGTCTTTGARGGTTCCCTGTTCTTCCTGATTCTTCCCTGTTTGAGGCATATTATTATTATTATGCAAGTRTGCTTCCTTATTCCCTTTCTGCCAGTACATTGCAGTTATTTTATAGTCAGTCTGTAACCCATTTAACTTACTGTAATCCTTCAGTTGGTTTTTACTCCTGTTATGTTTGCTCTTTATTCATATGTATGCTATGTCCACATGTCTTTTCTGAGGAAAATTGCTATCCCATAGACTGCTGAAGTAAATGTTGCCTTTGACTCTAGGTCTGTGTACTTAGTACTGTGTGACCCTGACATCTTGGCTTGGAGATGGTACCTCACCCAATGTCAGCCAGCTGTTCTAGGGTAGATTAATCATGCATGGCTCAGCATTAAAACTTCAGCTCCTGAAGAGTAGATAAACAAAACTAGGAGATCCTTTTCTTTAAAGGTAACGCTGGGATTGGGTTATGAAGAGGATCCTTGGTTACAGTGAGGACATTCACAAAGAGAAAAAGCAAGCAAAAAAACATTAGGTTTTCTAACTGCAAACTTGGACATTGTAGAAAGCTTTTGTTACAAGACACATTATCTAGAGAGTACAGACCTTGACTTTCTTTTATCTGGTTTTCAAAGGGGCAAATAAAATCAAAAGATAATCAAGATGAGAGAACCTTCTATGGCAGGGGAAGCCAAAGCTGAGAGTCAGGAGCACATGGATGAGAGTTAGGATGAAACCACAGACGGGGTCCTGCTGCCGACGGGTATACATAAATAACTGCCTGCCAGTTTCTGAGTATCAGTCTGGATCCACGAAGCTTTTGTCTAGTCTTGTTTCCTCTTGYTAGATAGACTGGAGCTCTCTGAGGCCTGACTCTGTGCCTAATATTTCTATGCTTGTCTCAATAAGCATAGGTATATAATAGTGTGTTCTGTTTGCATATTAGTATAAGCTTCTTAAGGGGATCATGAATGAATTTGTGTCCTCAAGTGGACACTTGTGTCCACTGTAACAACCTTGTCTACTAGCAGGAGATGTGCTTTAAGGAGAGTAGCAGCTAAGGTAGATCTTGCTTCTTTTTCCCAGGGTGCTAAGTATTTGTGACCAGTACCACTTAATCTGCCCAGTTTAATGTTTAGTGATGACTGGGGAGGAAGGAGCTTGGCAAAAGTGAAAGTTCTATGGATAGCATACATCATGCACTCCTGCTCAGTCCCAGGACTAACACTGCCTCAGGAAAGACAGTCTTGCAGTTAGGGGTCATGCCAATTGAACTGCTCTTTAATTTAAATACTTTATTTTTTACCAGAAATGAACAGTTTTGGGTTTTCTGACTTGGCTCTTTAACAGATATTTTCTCAAAGTGAATGATAAGAGCTTGTGACACTAAAGAAAATAACTGCTTYTATTATATGGAATAGGAAATATCCATAGCTATGACTTTAGAATGTACCTTGTGTGAATAAACCTTAAATAAATGTGAAACTTGTGAAACTATCAGTATAATTTAGGGTATTATCAGTGAAGAATATCCACAGTTATGAAAAGACAGTCATAATACCTAATTTTTTCCAGTTATCAATGTTAGATAGACTTTCTTCCCATACTTCAACCAAAATAACATATTTTAACAATCTTTAATACTGTTGCCTAGGTTCGGATCTCCCTCCCTCCCTCCCTCCCTCCCTCTCTCTCTCTCTCTCTCTCTCTCTCTCTCTCACACACACACACACACACACACACACAATGAAGCTGGTTTTGTTTTGTTTTAAAGTTTCTAGAAGCAGAGCCATTCTATTAAAGTGTTCTTATGATATCCCTTTGGGACCATGTGGTACTTGCATTGTATTCTGATTATTTGCAAAACATATGTGACAATCCAGGGATCTTCTACTAAATCAAAGATTTAAATAGAAAGTGTGTTAATTCATTGACATAAAAGTTGCTTTAATTTTGTACTTTAAAGGGTGGAAAGATATCTCAGCAGTAAAGAGCACTGATTGTTCTTCTAGAGGAGACAGGTTCAATTCTCAGCGCCCATGTAGAACTCCAGTTTCATGGGGATCTGATGCCTTCTTCTGGCCTCTGTGGGCACCAGATGTGCTTATGACACCGAGGCATACATGTAGATAAACATTCATTGATATAAAAATTTTAAAGTTGATATTTTGAAAGATTGAATTTTTAAAAATAATTCATTTAGAGTATTTTTTCATTTATAAAGGGAACACAGAATGTTTTATTTTCATCTGAATTTAAAAACTATTTTTTGTGTATGGGTGTTTTGCCTTCATGTATGTTTGTGTACCACATGCAATCAGTGCCTCTGGAGGTCAGAAGAGGGCGTCTGAACCCCTGGAACTGGAGTTAGATTCAATTGTTAGCTACCATCTGGGTGCTAGGAACCAAACAGGGGGTCCTCTGGAAGAGTAGCTAGTGTACTTGGCTGCTGAGCCACCTCTTCAGTACCTGTTTTTATTTTTTGAAACATAGTCTCAGTACACAACCCAGATTGGACTTAGACTTAATATTCACTTGTCACAGATTCCTGAGTTCTAGGACTGCAGGTGTGTACTACAGCTTGTTTCCAGAGTATTCCCATAACCACTCACCCAGTTTGTTCCTTCAAATACATTGTTAAAATCAGAGAAATCATTGTTGGGACCTGATTGATTAATGACCATACCCTATTTAGATTTCACAAGGTTCTACAGTAATAGCCTCTCTCCATCTTAGATCTATTCCAGGTCACTAGCTGTTCTTAGTTGTCTGCCCATTCTCCTTTGGTCTATGATAGTTTCTTAGTCTTTCTCGCTTTGTTTTTGACATTGAAAATCTTGAGTAGTGCTGTCAGATACTCAGGAGAAGGTCTCCTAGACTTGTGAGTCTTCTGGTTAAACTGAATTGGTGGGTTTTTATGAAATGATGCCGCAGAGATGCAGTTCCCTTCTAACAGTACATCTGAACTACCAGAACTAAGATTCATCTCTGGAAGGAGAGACTAGCTAGTATGCATAAAGAGAATCTGCCATAAGGTTTGTCTCTGCCCTCCATTTCTTTATTCATAGTGCGAATGCACAGATATTAACCTTAAACTCTGTGTTATCATCTAATATTATAAGACTCATTTTGTTTCTCAAGTTATTTTGTTCTTTTTGTATTTGACACTATGGCCATTGTTTTGAATTTTAGCCAGCTTGGTAGATGTATGATAGATTTCATGGTTTGTTGTTTCTGAGACAGCTTCTTGTCTGCGAAACTCAGCTTAGCCTCAAACACAGAACAGCCTTTGTGGGGTATACTTCATATCCAAATCATGACTGAAATTTTTAGTACTATGAGAACAGACATGGGTTGGAGATAGTGTTGTTAAGTTTGACAGTTATAAAGCTTCAGTGCTACAGGAGAGGTGTCAGACCCAGGACCTCACATCAGAAGTCTTTTCCTGTCCATTTGTTTCAGGGTCAGCAATGTTGAATTAGCACACTTGGAGACCATTTAAAAAAAAAACAACAACAACAACAACGTTTTACCTAATGGTAAAGTCCTTTTCAATTTCTGAATACTGGTTTATAATCTTAGTAGTTTGTGAGTGTTTAACATATATTTTTGCATTCTTAATCAAATGCTATTGAAGCTCTATTATATATACTTATAGAATTTAAGCATTTTAATTTAACATTTTACTAGAGAAATACAGAGTAATGATGTAGTTTCCAAAGACAGAGAGCCGAGTTCAAACCTTTTTCTTTTTTCCATCAACAATGGTAACTCAATCTCTGGGCGCAGCAACTAAAACCTAATCGTGTAAGCCTTATTAAAATCTGATCCCTCTGGTGGTGGATCCTTGTGGATCTGCCATGATACTTGGAAACTATAGCAGCTACATGTTACCCTTCTGCTGTCCCAGCTCCAAAGGGAAGTAACTCCCTCCTGCTTCCTCTCTTCTTCTGTACAATCCAGAAGTCCTGCCTACTTGCCCAGTGATTTACCAAACCCATCCACAGTACTTCCCCCTTTCTATTCTAATAAAAACAAAACCTTTCTCTCAGTATAGAGCACAACTGTTAACATTTTGTAATTTATAAGGTATAGATAAACCTATAACACCCAGTCCATCAATTTTGTCATTAAAGAGAGAACATTGTCATCTATCCTAAGTTAAAAGACTTATCATTCTACACCTGACTCATGTCCTGGCTTTAGATTGTAAGCCATCTGAAAACCATCCTCTCAAATTTATATTATCTTTCTCAATGCTAAACAGCTTGAGTTGGCTTTGAGACTATCAGTCCTCAACCCCATCAGAAATCCAAGAATAACTGACATTAACTGAAAATATATAGCCTAACAGAGCTTCCAAAACTTAGCCAATTTATAGAGACCACCGATCACCTGGACAGTCCCTTACTTCAAAATGTTGGAGCATCAGTCTTCAGCATTCTGATGAGSTTCATCTGACAGACCTTAGAGATACAGGAATGTTAAAGACTAGCCTRTTCTGTTTTGGCAGAACCAAGCTGTCCTAAACCTGTAATTGTGTCCTTTCTTTGGACAGTATTATGTCTGTAGATGGAAAGAGGCGATTCTTGCCTAGTGGCTGTCTCGCCACAACTGGAGTAACACACAGATGCTCAATTTCTTCTTTGAATCCCAGACAGGGAAAGCTGTCAGGAGCAGACTAGTCTCAACAAYAAGTGAATAAATAACATTAAATGTCACATTCTGTGGATTTCTGACGTTTTTGAAAACCAACTCTCTATGTAAAGTAATTTGGACAGTTGTCCATTAACTACTCTCAGATATTTCTAATTAAAATCTTGAAAACACCCTAACAGCAAACTCAGAGCCATTAATTTGCTATTTGGCCCTAAACTCACAGGCTTAAACATCTCAGATCAGTTTATAATAACAGTTACAGAAGGACTAGGTCTAAGCCCTGTACTTTAAAAATTTTTGTATCAATAGAAGAAATTTATACCAATGAAAACCTTGATTTTTTTTGCATCAAAATAAATTCTGTACCAAAATAAGAAACTATGACTTCAACTTAGTAACACTTAAAAAGATTTCTACCTGGAGACTCCACAGCCTTCTGTGCATAGCCCGCCACGAGGGAGTGATCTCCCAGCAGTGCTTTCACTTTTGAGCTCAGAGGAGTAAGGATACAGGCTTACAGGCCCACAAGAGGAATAAACTCCAGCCAGAGACAACAATACCAACTAGCACCAGATGGCAAAAGACAAGCACAAGAACCCTACCAACAGAAACCAAGGCCACATGACAACATCAGAACCCAGTAACCAGAAAAACCTTCATTTTGATCTCTCTCCCAGAGGAATAAATGTAACCACAAAACTCAACATCACACCCATTTTGAAATTTAAAACAATCCAAAACAAATGAAGTAAACTAAGATATTATATATGCCTATACTAGGCCTTTCCTGTCTTGCCAAGCAGGAATGACACCCCAAATTCCTGTGTAGACAACGTTATTCAGAATATGATCTTCTCTGGTTTAGTAAACAATCTACACCATCTTTGTATTTGGCTCTCTGCTCAGAGCCACAGACATTTTAACAGGTATTTTATTAATACCTGTTTAGAGCAGGCACTGATTATCACTGCACTCTCTACTCTGGAATCAGTGACTAATATTCCCTATCCTACATCAGATTAAAACAATCTAATACAAATGATGTAAACTAAGATACTGTATGTGCATATACTAGGCATTTTCTCTCTTGCCAAGTAGGAAATGACACCCAAAATTCCCGTGTAGACCATGTTAGAATACAAGCTTCCCCTGGCTTAGTAAACAATCTACACCATCTTTTCATTTGGCTCTCTGCCCAGAGCCACAGAAGTATTTTTATACCTGTTCACTGCCCTCTCTATTTGACATCACTGACTAAKTTTTCCTGTCCTAGTTCCAAATTGCAGGCAAATTCCCCACGTGATTCAGACAAAATCTTTATATAAATCTATCCTAAAAGCAAATAATCCGAATTTTATAAATTTACAGTTCAATCACTCTCTGCCCCAAGAAGTAGGCAACTTCCATTTTACAGCTCTCTGCTACAGCTCTCTGACTTAGAGCAGCTTGCAGTCCCCATAGCAGGGGGACCTCAGAGCCTGCCAGCAGTTTCTTTGTTTCAACTCCTGCACTTGAGTCCATGTGACTCATCTTAGCACTACCCAGCTCCTAACTTAAAAAAGAAAGATACTCGGCCAAGCATGAGTTTGCCTGAGGTGCTCCACAAAGGCCATGAGGGATTTGAAGCAAGGGGTTGGCGTGGTAGTAACCCGCCAGTGGTAACCCGAGTATCTTTCTCTCTTGACAGAGGGCTAATATCCAAGATATATAAAGAACTCAAGAAGGTAGACTCCAGAGAGCCAAATAACCCTATTAAAAAATGGGGTACAGAACTAAACAAAGAATTTTCACCTGAGGAATATCGAATGGCTGAGAAGCACTTAAAGAAATGTTCAACATCCTTAGTTATCAGGGAAATGCAAATCAAAACAACCCTGAAAATCCACCTCACAGCAGTCAGAATGGCTAAGATCAAAAACTCAGGAGAAAACAGGTGCTGGTGAGGATGTGGAGAAAGAGGAACACTCCTCCACTGCTGGTGAGGTTGCGAGCTGGTACAACCACTCTGTAAATCAGTCTGGCGGTTCCTCAGAAAACTGGACATAGTATTACCTGAGGACCCCGCTATACCACTCATGGGCATACACCCAGAGGATTCCCCAGCTTCCTCTGGGGACACATAATAAGGACACATGCTCCTATGTTCATAGCAGCCCTATTTATAATAGTCAGAAGCTGGAAAGAACCCAGATGTGTCTCTATGGAGGAATGGATACAGAAAATGTGATATATTTACACTATGGAATACTACTCAGCTACTAAAAACAATAAATTCACGAAATTCTTAGGCAAGTGGGTAGAACTGGAGAATGCCATCCTGAGTGAGGTGACCCGATCACAAAAGAACACACGTGGTATACACTCATGGGTAAGCAGATATTAGCCCAGAAGCTTGGAATACCCAAGAAACAATTTACATATCATATGATACCCAAGAAGGAGGAAGGAGTGGCCCCTGGTCCTGGAAAGGCTCAGTGCAGCAGTGTAGGGGAATACCAGGACAGGGAAGTGGGAAGGGGTTGATTGGGGAACAGGGGGAGGGAAGAGGGCTTATGGGACTTTCGGGGAGGGGGGATCCAGGAAAGGGGAAATCATTTGAAATGTAAATAAGGAATATATCAAATAAAATTCATTTTATATATTTCGATTAAAATATATCCAAAAAAAAAAATTTGAGCCACTACCTCATGAAGGAAAATGCAACACAAACGTAGTTCAAAAACAGTGGTAACTCAATCTCTAGGTGCAACAACTAAAACCTAATCTTGTGAGCCTTATTAAAATCTAATCCCTGGTGGGTCCATATGATACTAGAAAACTATAGCAGCTACACCTTACCCCTCTGCTGTCCCAGCTCCAAAGGCAAGCCCAAACCTTAATATCATGTCTTAGTGTACAGCCTTTCTGAGCCTGTGTCTCTCTGTAAGTGAAGATAATAGCCTCCCCTCTATAGACTAGAGTCCTTGGGAAGATTAATGTTATAGTATGTAAATAGCAGGCAGGATAGTGATTAGTTCACAGTAGCCAGTGGATACTAACTTTTTATTTTTACTAATATAAAATTATTTAATTATATATCTATTCAGCAACATTTTGTAACTGTTATAAAACTCCATCATTTTTTAAAATTTGTCTTAGGCTAGACTTCTAGTAGAGATGCTTTCGAAAGCTTTATCTTAAGCCTAGACCTCTAGTAGAGATGCTTTGGAAAACTTAACGCTTGGCTCTGTCTTGGTAATTCTTTGTGCTGTGGTGTAAGTGCTTCCTGCTGTTTGTGCAGAGATAATGAGTGCAATGCCCAGTGATCACTCTCCTCTCAGAGTAAGTAGCTGCAGGAAGGCTTAGCGTATCTGCTGATAGATCTTCAGATCCATAGCTCAGAAACGCACAGTCAGATCCGAGGGTTGTTAAGATGACTTTAGTAAATAGTCTCTGAAGATAAAAAGAAGTCAGCAAGCATGGAAGCTATCATAAACTACTAGAGCTATGTTGGAAACATAAAACAACTTAAATTGGCTCCCACTGGCCAGAATGTGTACAGATTGAGCATCAAAAAGGGGCAACTGCAGTGGAGTCAAACACATTCAGTATCCAGTTCTGTGAGTTCATGCTGATATGAAAGGCATTTCTAGAATGTGTGCTTGCTACCACTTTGAGCTACTTAGATGCTATGTTAACAAAACCAATAGATTAGCAGCTGATAGGTCCTTGCCCTGTGTATCAGCAGCTTCCAAACACACTCAACATCCCAAACTTGGAATCTCTCTGAAAAAATAGCATGGTTGCAGGTTCTGTGTAATAGTAGCTTGTCAGGATTACACTTTCTCACATCTGGAAGTTGTAGATTTCAGATTCAATTGTATCCATGTTTTTTCTACAAATTGCTGATGTGATAAAATGGTAATTGTGCTGTTTTGATTTCTGCAAACTGTTACTGGATGGAAAGGTGGCAGTTGGCCCTAAATAATACTTAGAAAACACATATGAAATATTTAAAATAAAATTTAAAGACCTTTTTTGGTGTTTAATGTGTATGTGATTTTTTTAATGGTTAATATAATAAATAGACAAGATTCTAATGTTTATGGAGACAGTGATTACTCTGCTTTTACAAGGTTTCACACACTGTACTTGTGCTATCAGGGTTGCTAATTGACTTTGGATGTATGTGTCCGAAGTTGTATAGTTATGTACAATATTCACTGAAATTTACTAAAACCTGAGACTCTTTGGACTTTGTACCACAATTCATTCTTTTGCATTTATTTAACTAAAATTCAGTGAAATTGATGATTTGTTCATTTTATGAATTAAAAGGACTATGTAACTAATAGTTAATTGATCATTAGAAAAGAAGGCCACCAGCCAAGCAGTGTCTTTAGAATGTGCTAAACATAGACACTCTACAAAAGCTGTTAAGCTGCTGTCTTCATAGGCTCACAGAATACTGGTGGCATCTAAGGGTATAGAATGTCATTTCTACCAGGACCCCTGCTGCTGCACAGTTGAGGGAAAGAAGGTTATCCTAAAACCTGACTTATTTAAGTCATTTGTGATGAATTTTCCATCAGGCAGGGGGAAAAAAAAGAATGATTAACAAAGATCACACCCTTGGGACAAATAACAAGGTTAGACAGCCAGCTTCTCATTGTCCTCAGTCGTGCAATAAACAGACCTTTATGATTTAAGATTTTGGGGTACTGGGAAACATTTAGTGCTTTTATATTCTGGAAAAACACAATAGTTACAGTTAGAGATAGTTTACTGACTTTATTAAAGCTATATATTTGCTGGAAACTTTTAAAAACATTTGTTTGACTTGGGGCTTAGAGATTTTTAGAAGAATGTGAAAAAGTAAGAAGCAGGAGTCTGTTCCTGCGGAGCCATCTCAGGGACTGTGTCAGAAGTGTCTCTGGCTGGCCAGTCTTCCTCCACAGAACGGAGAGCCCTACCGCCTTGGGGCGGAGGTGAGTGCCTGTACCGCCACTGATGTTGTCTGGGGAGTCTGAGCAGAAAAAAGAGTATTCTACAGTTCTTATCTTGGTTTCACTAATAATTAGACCTTTCTGGCTCATTTAATTTTTTCCTTCCCACCTCTTCACCTTTTTCAAAACCTTAAAATGAAACAGACTAATAACAAGGAAGATGTAAGGCCCATCTATTTTAATGATTCTCTGATGCTCTGTAAGAAATATAATTGGACACAATTCATCTTAATAAGTATTTCAATAGGTATTTATTGGAAACTTCATCTATAATAGCATTTTTAGGGACAAGAAATGGAAAAACTGATATATTTAGAAGATGCTACATTGGGGTTTGGGGAGGAGGACCTGATGTTGAAGTTCAAATAGCATATAGACAGAAAGAACCCCAATAGCTTGTTGAGTTGCTCACTGTACTCCAGAAATTCAGGTGATGTTTCCCAGAACAGTAACTCCAGCCCTCAGGTCTCACTTAGGCTTCCTTGTGGTTCTGATGGGGTTTTCCTTGATAGTATTGCCATACTCACATTATAAAGTATAAGCCTATGTTTCTATATGGCAATTACCATAAATTTTTCTTTCCCCTTAGATTACAAGGTCTTTGAGAACCCAAACTGGCACAATTCACAATGGCATGAACAAGACCTTTGTGTGAACTCTAGTATGTGGTAGGCATTTTAACAGTGACCCACTGAGTGCAAACATAACAAGACAGAACATGGTTTAGCCTGTGATTTGATACTTGCACAGGACTGTTTGCAGAACCAAACAGCTGCCATTTGGGGGAGTTCATTTGTGCCTCTTTGCCCAGTTGTCATTCCAACTGGGCTTGTTAAGTGTTTACATCCCTTCAGGGAGGGGCAGGAGACCCTCACCTGAGTATCTTCTCAACTGTTGTATGCAGCTCTACCCTAATTATATGTAGCTTCAAGGAGGGTATGCTCGGTAGTTTTATGTTAACTTTGACACAAGCTAGAATCATCTGAAAGGAGTGAGCCTCAATTGAGAAAATGCTTCCATAAGATCTGCCTGTAGGGTATTTTCTTATTAGTGATTGATGAGGAGAGCCCAGCCCATGGTAAGTGGTGCTATTTTGGAGCTGTATGACCCAGGGTGAGCAAGCTATCATGACCAAACCAGTAAACAGCATTTTGTGGGCTCCCGCCTCATGTTTCCTGCCTGGTTTGATTCCTGCCCTATCTTCTTTCAGTGATGGACTGTGATGTGAAAGTATAAGACAGATAAACCCTTTCTTTGTGTAACTTGATTTTGGTCACATTGTTTCATCACAGCAAAAAAATCCCTTAGCTAGAGCTGAGGGACTAGAATAAACAGGCAGGGAAAGGCTAGAGAAGCCTGGTGGGGGAGTCCACTGTGTGGCAAGTGATTATCTTTATTGGGTAAAGACTTCTGATGGTGCCTTTCGGAGGCAGCAGTCTGTGTATGTGAGCAGGATCCATAAGTAGCTCCCTCTAGTAAGTAACACCTCCCCTACACTCTTCAAGTAACTCATTGGCTCCCCAGAGTAAACGCTGATAGAATTGAACCTCAGTCTTCTGTTGTTGGGGCCTTAGGAGGAGGGTTAGACATCGTCTCCTCAGGCAAGGGATTTTGGTAATAGTAGTGAAGTGAAAGGATCCAAGGAAGTCTACTTAGTAAAGATAAGGTATGCAGTAGTAGTTGAGTTTGGTTTTTAAAGGGGAATATCACTCTCATTCAGTGGGTGGGCACCAGATAGCAGCTAGCCTACATACACCCTTTTGAGTGCCCTTGGGCTAGTGTCTTCCAGGTGAGGGGCTGCATGGRAAGCTTAACTTCTGTCACGGGCATCCCCGATTTATATGAGGACCCTGACTGGAGGTTTGTGGGTTCATATGTACCCTGTGGATGTAGACATGTTCCTGAGGGAGTGTGTGTGAGTTCTGTAGGGAACATGTAAACACTACGGATTACTTTATACATATCTAGACAGCTTGTGTTGTGATTAATAAAAAGGAGGCTCTTCAGTTTGTGGTGGGTTTTCATGTATAATTTCTTACTAAAAGAGACTAAAGTCACAGATCTTACATAAACACCTTCAAATACTTTAAAAAGAAATTGTATCAATTTTCTGTGGATACTGGGGAGCTGTAGGCAAGGATTCACACGACCTGATCTGATTGGTTCCCGTGAGAGGATGAACTTGAGGAGAACTTGAAAACCTCCTCACTGCTGGCCACGTGAGAGTGGCTGTTTTGAGGTAGTGGAGAGCAAGGGCTCTGAGTGCTGTTTCTGAAGCCCGAAAAAGCAGATAACCTCTTGAATGATCTCTGTTCTCTAGCATGGCGAATAAACACCACACACACACACACACACACACACACACACACACACACACACACACACAGACACATACACGTATCCTCAACAGAAATTAAAGCTTTGAATTTTACTTTTTTCTTTGAATATTATTTTCTTTGTCCTGATTCATTCATTTTTTTCCTTATCCTTTTCAACTTGTGACCCTTCAGTTGAAATTAAATTTGCACTGTAAGTTGACTCCCTGAATCTTTTCTTCACAAGCTCTCTTTGTATTTTCCAGAAGAAAAAGGATTAACTCAGGGTTTCCAAAGTAAAAGCAAAGATTGTGATTAAAACTAAATTAGAATCTTTATTCTCTATTATTTGCCAATAGCAAAATAAATATCCTAGTCTTAAAGAAGCTTTAAAGTAAGTCCCAGAGCCTTTGAGAACCCTTGGATTTTAATTAAAGAAACACAGAATACCATCACTTTGTGTTTGTCAGTGGAAAAAATATGTATTTTTAAAATTTCAAAGCTTAGCCTAGCAGCACATGGAGTACATCTGTTGGTGTTCAGAATTTGGGAGCACGAATGGATTCAGATGTTTAGGTTCTTTGTCTTTACTGGCCCCAGTGCACCTCACCAGCTGAGTGTGGCACAACCACAGTGCTTGAAAACAGAGCAGCTCAAGTTACTTCTAAAGCACTCTCTTGGGAACAGATAAAGTCAGTCTCTGTTTATGTAACGAAGTCAGGAACAAGGGTCTGCTGCAGTACTCGGAGATGAGATTCCATTGGTGTTGTCTTTCAGGGAAGGGACTGGGTTTAATAAGCCTGAATTGCTGACCTGAGGGGCGGGCAGCGCAGTGCAGCTCACTCTAGTGGGTCATTCTGAACTATTTTTGCTTAGTGTTAGAATAGTTGGTTTTAGTAACGTCGATAGGTTTACTGTGGAAAGTGAGATACTGATACCAGTTTTACCTGATGAAAGACTTAAATGTCTGAGACTTCTTTTTTGTAAATTGCTATTGGTGTTTAGTCGGGGCAGGGAGGTGAGTGGTCTCTGCATGTTTCAGTGATCTCATCTTTTTCTGTATACTTAAATTTCAGTTTAACTTGAACTTTCAAAACAGAGTCTGGTASTTTAACCTATTCCCAAATGCTCATGAAATCCTTCCCGTTTTACAAAATATTTACAAAGTATTCTTGAAAGTAAAATCTCATAAAAGTCTTTGGTTTGGTACCAGAGTTCAAAGGCAAGTCCGTTTGGTTTTGATTTGAAAACTGTAAAAACAAAATACCCTCAAAATGGCAGGGTGTGAATTGGTAACTTCAATTTTATTACAATCTGCCAAGCCCATCCCCAGATGTTTCCATTTAAAAGCCAAGAATGTAACTTGAGTGAATATCATATGAAAGCATTTCTTTACTTTTCTCTGATTTTTTTCTGAGAAAAATAAGTCTCAAATCCTTTAACTTTAATTAAAGAAATAACTTTTCATTTAAATATTTAAACTTTAACAAAGTATAATATTCAAAGAGATTTTTTACATCTCAGCTTTGCAAGCATGCATGGTCCCAAATATATAAAGGTTCACATRCTTCATTTTCCAAAGGCCACAAAGAGAATTTGAAAAGATGTTGAAGCATTAAGAAATGTCTCTGGATTTACTACAATTACAAAGTACTTCTTTTAACAATGTAAATTATTAAAGAGGCGTATTTACTCGGTTTATTGCTTTCTTTGAGTATGGGGGGCATAGTCCATTATACTGTAAAGACTACAATGTTCTTTTATTTCTGATCAATTTTGTGTTCAATTGTAAGCAGTGCTTTGATGGGAATCTGGAAAGGCAGGAGATGAAACAAGGTGAAAGGAATCATAATACTGCTCTAGAGCCCGCATCTCATGACACTTCTCTAGATAATAGCAGGTTATATAGAGAKCTACTTGTGAGCTTGAACCTTGCTTCAGAAGTGTCAGTCTATGTGGAAAGGTAGTGGCAATGAATTTGACTGTATGGAAATTGTTGGGTTTTTTCTCCGAACAAAATGGAGTTATTCTTTATAACTAACTCARCTTTCCCATAAATGCAAAGCCCATGATTAATTTCTTTTTGAAGCTTGCTCAAACCAGGAATATACAGGACCATATAACTAGCAGTAAAGACGAAACCGTTGTTTCTCTTTTCATTTCCTGTTTGGAATTTTGGTGGATATAGATTTGGCATGCCWGGAGACAGCAATGTAGTCTTAGATCTGTATTTGCTGTTGATGAGGGCATATTCTGTTGTTTTGTTTTGTTTTTAAACTTCTGATATGATGCCACTTAGCCTTTATGACATAATGCACAGGGCTATTTGCTGCTGCTCCGAGAAAGCCGATTCTTTGACCTTTGATGCRCTASCAGCTTGTGTATAGTCCYCATTCTTTTCAATCCGCCGTGCTGCAACTGTYGTGCTACTGTCTGGCAAGTCACGCCACAGCCGCCTCCCTCCCCTATAGGCAGTGAGCATATGGGCAGGGCCAATCTATCTTGTCATATTTGATGCCAAAAGAGTGCATATATTGAACTGGCTCTGAGTTTTAAGACCYGGAGGTTATTTTGTGAATAATTTTAGGTTAAGCTGCGATTTAACAAAGGAAATGTTGAATAGTTCATAGCTTATCACTGACATCGCATGATCTTGCTGTTTTTATCTCTACAGTAGAAGTAGTGTCTGCGATCTAGGACTGTGCCTTGGGTAGAGT
>BDUI01007750.1:18673-37198 GCA_002335545.1 Apodemus speciosus
CCCTCTTAACAGGTCAAGTTCCTAGAGTCATACAAGGATGCAGCAGTTGTTGCTAAGCCTTCTATTTATGATCTCCTATATCCACGTAGAAAGAGATATATCAGCATGTATGGGCCCTCGGGTCAGCATGAGTTTTGTGTCAGAAGGCTGCACCCTGCCTCACAGAGCACTGCTCCTACCCCTCTCTGGAAACCCTTGAAAACAGTCATTTTGTCTTCATTCTGTTTACTACAGAAACAATAGAAGTGATTTCAAATTTTGCATTGCTTTTCCATTGTGAATGTATTGTATGTATATGTTCATGTGTGTAAGCACGCTCTCTCTCTCTGTGTGTGTACGTGTGTGTGTGTGTGTGTGTGTGCATGTGTGTGAAGTCAACAATAGATGCCTTCTTTGATCACGTTCCACCTTATTGTTTGAGACAGAATTTCTTACTGAATCTGGAGTTCATCCATTTGGCCGAGCTACAGTGAGCTACAAGGCTCTGGTTGTATCTGCCCCACTCCTGCAGCACTGCCGTCACTGATTATGTGGGCACTGGGGGGTTGGAACTGAGGTCCCCATATCTATATAGCAGGCCTTTTACACACTGAGCTATCTCCCCAACTTCATCGCTTTTTCTTTTAAGGATACAAATATTAAGACTCAAATTTGCATTGTTTTAAAAATAGACATGATTTGACAATTTTTTTTGCAAAGAAAATAGTGTCAAGTCTCTTCAGCAAAGTAGTATCTTTAGTAATTTATATCAAATTATCCAATCATTCCGTTACTGTTTTTTCCTTTTCAGTAATTCACACTGTTCTGGATTCTGTGGCCAAGTTGCAGAACTATTTTAGGATTAAATTAGCTGGAAGACATTGGTGCAGGAATAGATTTTTCTCGCCAGTTGTCCTAGCAATGTGTTCTTATTTCCTTTGCCAGTTGGTTTCCCAGTGGCTTGAGCAATGCTTTTCAGGGGTCCCTGAAAAGTCATTTCATCGGACCCCGCCCCTGGACCCAGGTGTGAACAAGCCTGCGCTTTACCCAGGAATCGGGTACATTGCTGCTCTTTATGTGTACAATTTCATTTCAAATAAGGGAAGAGATCATTAATAATTTGGAACTTGTGTTTATTAGCAGACTCACCACTGGCCTATATAATCCTCCTTTGGTTGTTTAACATGTGAGCCCACAGTAAAAGCCCGGCTTCTGATACATTTGTCTCTACAACACATATCAGCCCAACCCTTTTCATTATACTGAAGCATTGCTGACAATCTTATACTGATTTATGCTTTCTCAGCAACCTTAGGCTGTGAGATCCCTATTTTACTATTTACTGTAATTTTCCCAGTGAATGTCTACCCTGAATTTGAATGCATTGATAAGTCCTTTTTGGCCAAGAAAGATAATTCAGTTCTGTTCTTGGTATAGTTTTAACTTACTTTATGCATCAGTTGCTTTCATAAAAATTTTGGCTTATGGAATCAATTTTCTCTTAGTACATTGATTTTTCTACTGACATGCAATTTTAATTGGAGCTGTGTTTTCTGGTGCAACAATAGCCTAAAGACATAGCAAAATTAAACTGATGATTGCAACAGTCCCCTTGAGGGGGGGTCACAGATGGATGTGATGCTAAAAGAAAGCTAATTTATTAAACATGATTAGGACTAATTTCATGTTTGAACAAATGGATTTGAGGTGTAATGAAAAGAAACTGTGGTACTTTAGCTGAAAAAAAAAAAAACATGCGGGTAAGACCATGAGTCCTCCTACGTGAAGCTCCTCTTGTTGCTTCAGTGGCTTGTTGTCTTTGTTGTTGTAGTTGTTTGGTTGGTTTGGTTTGGTTTTCTGGATCATATTATATATTGAAGAGAGGATCAGAAACAACAAAAATACTTAAAAGCAAGTGAAATGAATTTGAGATTATGTCTGTTGAACCATGCATTTGAACATGAATGTGAACTCCTTATACCTATGTGTTCTGGGAGAAAAAGCATCATATTATTTCCCGTTTCTTGAAGACATGCGCTAATCCATCAAGGAACTGAAGAGATCTGTGCCAACATCAAAGACTGGAACAGTAAGGAGATGGTGATTCATCCTCAGCACTTTGCCACGGGAATTCCTTTAGGGTTAGTCAGGACTCTAGGTGACTTTTGGAGAACAGCTAGCCTTTTGTAAGCTCAGTTACACAGGGATGCCAATTGCAGCAGTAATTCAGATGTGGTATTGCTGCCAAATATATCTGAGGAGTTCTCTGGTCCTGTGATTTTATTGATCTTTAAAATGCTTCTCTTTTGTACCAATTAAATCTGGGAAACACGGTAGCATAGTTATTTACATCACCCCCTTTTGGGGGGGGGGCTATGTCAATTTCCTGTTCTCTGTCAGAACAGAAGACGAGAAGGGGTTGTTCACAATGATAACTCACTGGAGAATTGATGGGACAATCACATTATTGCTATTATTCTAAATAAGTACTGTGGATATCAGACAGCAAGGGCCCATGTGCATTAGTAAATATGAACATGTTAGAAGGCAGGAAATAGATACACCATTGCCAATATTTGTCAGAGTTCCTGATGGAAAGTTAGAGAGTAGAGTTAGTGTGTCCAAACTTGAAGGTAGTTTTTAGAGGTTGTGTATGAACTGAATGACCTAGTTAAGAAAACAAGCACTGGTTTATGGGTTTCCAGGAACTAATATGAGTGGGTGGCCCTTAAGAAGACTCAGGCTTGAAGGGAAAACAAATTCCCAGTGTTAGAAAGCTGACAAGAACTGTAGAATAGACAAGCAGCAATCTGAGGAGCTATGACTGTGGAAGGAAGCTGTCTCCAAGATCTTGGTGCAGTAGGCATGGAGTTACACAGCCTCTTTCTCCTTTTATTCTCTAGCTTCTTGCTTGTGGTATTAGAAGTTCTCAGCTAACTGACAGCCATTGGAACTGGAAAGCTAACTGGGCCAATAATGTATATAAAGATTCTGGCCTGGGACTTCACTATAGAGTGAGCTGGAAGGATTGTCTTCCCAGGAACCTCTAATAGATTCAGAGTTCTTTCTCTTGAGCTGGTCCTGTTTCTTCAAGATCGGTGTCCAACATATGCCTAACCTTAGAGACTAAAAGGCTCCTGGGAACATGGCAGTGGGGGGAAGCCAAGGCTTTCAATAGCAGCGTTCAGAAAGCATATGATGTTTTCTAGGTTAATGATGTGTCCACCGTGTGCAATGTTCCCCTAGCCAAAAGAAAATTAAGCAGAGTTAGGGAGGGCTATTCAGTGTTGGGCAAGTCTATACATTTCCCATTAATTCCACTTTGTGTCCCCAATATCCTCTACCTGTTTGTGTTTTTTTTTTTTTTAACACTTGAGGTTAAGTTTGTTGTCTAACTGTTAAATATTTGGTCATACATCCTACATATGCCTGAAAAGAGTGTGTATTTTTCAGTTATTGGGTGGGATATTTTATAACTATTAGATAAAATCTGGTCTTTGTATTATTAGATAAAAGAAGTCTTTCTATCTATTGATTTTGCAGTATTATTGTTGAGGTAGGGTCTCACTTTGTAGCCCAGACTGTCCTGAACTTTGTTGACCTTGAACTCACGGTAATCTTCCCGCTTCAGCTTCCTGAGTGGTGGAGTTTCCGGCATAAGCCACCATTCCTGACCTCTCCACTGATTTTTCTGTCAGTCTTTTATGGCGATTAATAAGAGTAATATGGAAGTGTCTCAACATAATTTTGAGTTTGTATATTTCTCCATTTATTTCTGTAGTTTTGTTTTACGTACTTTGAAGGTCTTTTATTAGGCATCAGTAGTGAAAATTTAGGATTGTTATAACTTTGTAATAATGTGAGTTGCCTTCTGCCACCCTTTCCCATTCCTTTTGACTGCACTGAAGTGCTGCTAGTACTCACCGACTTCTCCCTTTTTAGTTCTGACTGGAAGCATGTGCTAGTGTCCAGCTTCCCCTACCTGCTTCAATAGTAGCCCTTCTATCAGTGGTTTTCAGCAAGTTTGTTTATTGCTGGTTTGTCGTGTTTGTCTTGCTTGTAGTTAGTTGAGCCATTTTAACCCATGGGTTTCTAATGTTCTTCAAACTTGAAAAATTAAAGCTAGTATCTCTTTGAATATTTTTCTGTCCAATCCCTACGCTCCTAATTACGTCCATGCTAGAATGTTTAAAATGTCAGATATGTTGCCAGGGCCTTATTTCATTTTTCCTTTGCAGTCCAGAAATCAGCATTTGGCAGAAATCATGGACAGTTGTGTGGCTCACCTCACACACTTCTACTTTCCCAGGGATTCGACTGATGTTTGCCATTGGACATCTAAAGCTCATTGTTGCCTATAGATGGTCGAGTTGTGTATGGCAGGAGGTTAGCAATGGACAGTGGGCTCTGAATTCTGTTCTACTCACTTCTTGTTTTGCCCTGAGCAAGGCTAACTTTCCCCATCACCACTTTTCCATCTTTAAATKCAGGAGACTTTATGCCTAGCTTACAGGGTCATTGAGAAGATCCCCAGCCATGTGTAATGTATATGAAGTGTATGATGCAGAATAAATTCCTCATATCAGACATTACTCACCCTTAGAACAATCAGTTTGTCGGGAGGCTTAGTGAAGGTTACTGGCACAAAGTGAAGAGATATTGGGAAATACTGGTGTCCGAGACAGTGATTTGAGAATCTGGCTGTCTCACAGAGACTACTGACAGACAGTTCTTCTGAGGAATTTGGAACATTGGGTATGTAAGGCAATAGGCCATGCTCCTCTGGCTAGAAGAGCTATTAGCAGGCAGCTCGGCATGCCTTAAGCCCCAGCGCTGCCGGTGAAACTCAGTGCAGGTAACTGGAGAACAGCTGGCATGTAATTAAGGTTAATGTCAACCTACTTCTAGAGCTATTACTATCAGAATTTTGTATAAAAAAATCTATTAGACCCAAAGGACCAGTCCTTTTCATTCTTTCGGTTACAAAAATGAAATACTGAAACATACTTTCATATTTTCTTTTACATCATGCCTAGAACTTTATTTTATTCTCATCCCTTAAATGTTTATCATTGATATTAATAAAAAGGGACTTATTTTCCCCCTGTTTATCTTACTATTTATATTCTCAATTCTGTGAATCTCAAAATCGTTTCCAAAGAAGTTCTAAAAATTTCATTCGTGGTGGCTATAGAGATGATTCAGCAGTTAAGAGCATTGACTTAACTGAGATCAATTCCCAGGAACCACATGGTGGCTCACAATCCTCTTTAATGGGATCCAGTGCTCTCTTCTAGTGTGTCGGAAGACAACAGTGTACTCACATATATAAAATAAACAAATCTTTAAAAACTTCATTCATATAAATGTTTTATAATCCAATGCTTATCAGTTTTCAGTTTTTCCTTTATCATCTCTCTTTAAATCGTTACATAGCCTTTTAACCCAGCCTTCATATTGTGCAGCTATCCACATAATAATTGGAATACTATTACAAGAAAAACTGTTATCAGTGTTACTTTTAGTTATTAAAATTGTATACTTTCTGTATTCTTGACTTTGCTTCAGAATGTTTAGTAAGTATATTTCTTATTAACCAACATACCTAGGTTTTTGGTAACTTAGACATTTGAAATACCAACATCTGTTTTCTTAAGCATATGCTATCTGAGTATACACAGAGGCTCTTACTGTCTCAGGACTTCCTAAACATTTTTCAGTCATTTTACACCAGATCTTACCTAGAAATACCTCCCCAATCTTTACCCATTCTCAACATAATTTGYATTACTATAAATATGTGACTCTTGTTAAATGTTCAGCATAACCATATTCACAAATGAGTTTATTTGCAAGTCCATATCCCTCCCAGGAGAAAGGCCATATTAGACAGTGTAATTATCATTAGTATATATTGACGTATCTTTTAAAAAAGTATTTCTTTGGAAGTTATGTCTATAAATAGGCTCCCTGGGATCTACGATCATGAATTTGACCTTCAGCGAAGAAACATCTTAGTGTTTCCATGCAGAGCCCCGTGGAGCTATAGTTCTCAGAGCTGATCAACCACTTACCTGAAGCTATTACATCAGAGGATGTGATTTCTATTTTGGGTGCTCGAAAAACCTGGGATCTAGCCAGGCGGTGGTGGTGCACTTGGGAGGCAGAGGCAGGCAGATTTCTGTGTTCGAGGCCAGCCTGGTCTACAAAGTGAGTTTCAGGACAGCCAGGACGACTATACAGAGAAACTCTGTCTCAAAAAAAAAAAAAAAAAAAAAAAAAAAAAAAAAAAAAAAAAAAAAAAAGAAAAGAAGGAAGGAAGGAAGGAAGGAAGGAAGGAAGGAAGGAAGACCTGAGATCGACTTTACTGGAATGCTTCCATAAATTCTTATGAGCTTAATGATTCCTTTTAACTTCTTTGATAAAAAGTTGTCCTTCATTCACAGATGTGATATTTAATTTATCTCCATTGCATTTAATAATTTTTAATCCAGGATTTACTTGCACCCTTCATGCAGTTCACACACCCACAGCCTTGGAAGTTTCCTTGGAGAGAATAGCTTGGATTCCAGTTCATCGCCAGGCGTATCCTTATTATCTG
This sequence comes from Apodemus speciosus, assembly GCA_002335545.1. NCBI lineage: Eukaryota > Metazoa > Chordata > Mammalia > Rodentia > Muridae > Apodemus > Apodemus speciosus. The sequence goes on from BDUI01007750.1 coordinate 25,254, forward strand.
ACTTTTTACTGGTGAGGCAATGATGACATAAGGATGTCTGACACTTCAGGATTAAGCAATTAGTATTAGAGGAAGCCGGGAATCGAGCTCAGCAGTCAAAAGCCCATGCTCTTAGCCACTCCCACCATCTTCTGACTCTTACCCCAGCACCCCCATCTGTGGTTTAGCAATAAATAATGTCCTTCAGTAAGTATCGTAGGATGCTTCTCTCTAGGAACTGGATTTTCATCCAAAGTTTGCCACTAAGTGTGCTGGAAATACTGAAATCCTCCCGGGGTTTAGTTCCCTCAGCTTAGAACTGGTGGGTAGATGGGAAAACATGCAAGAACCTTTTCTGCTTTAAATGGTGTTTCATTTAGTTTGACGTTAAATATGATTTTAGACATCCAAACACTTTATTCATTTGGTAGCTATGATCCTATCCCTGTAGATTCTCAAACTGGTGTAGCCTGCCTCCCACTCCATCCTGCTTCCTGGTCTACCAACGGCCTTCTTCTGCTTGCACACACCATCCTCCTGACACAATCCCATCTCGAGGTGGTGAGGACCTGGTGGTGCTTGCTCATTGTTCTCCTGGGATGGAGCGACAAGATTTCTTCTTCTCAGAATTCTATCCACATCGCTGATTCAGTTACATGCTATCATTTACCACCATGGTAGTGGGTGGTCCTGGGACTGGAGGTGTGATACTATAGAGCACTGAGTTTGACTGAAGCTAGCCACGAGTCTATTTGCCAGAGCGGTAGGTATGGATGTGTATAATTCCGTACAGAGCTGCGTCACATTGCCCACACTCATTCAGCCAGAGGTGATCCAATACATGTGTGGCTATGAAACACTGGCTCTTATAGGAGTCACAGAGACAGGAGGAAGATTCTGAACTCACCCTGCCACTCAAGGAGGGAGCAAAGAAATCAAATAGCTGTCTGTGCGTCACTGCGGAGAGACTGATTGATCGCATCTGGGGAAGGTGGATTGTGAATTCTGCCTCCATTGTAAATGGCACATTACCTTTTCTTTCTGTCTGCTCCCACTGTTCTGATTACTGGCAGCAGCCCCCAGGCTGATGCTGTAGGTTAGCATCAGCAAGGTGCAGCTCATCATGTGAATGGTTGAGGAAAGCACAGACTTTGAAAGGTAAGCCACCTTACTCTATGTGTATCTGTGCTGTATGTCCTATTAACCACGATCACCTGTCAAATTAACCTTTGTGTGTATATGTGATTAATCGAGGGGCTGATGTGCCTTTGAGAAACAAAACAACTGATAAATACCTGATAAAATTAGACTTATAATGTGCACTAAAGAAAAGAGACATTTGATTAAGTTGATGATTTTTGGTGTTTCAGAAATGTAAATCTAACACCTTGAAAATCTCTGTGAGTTAGAAATTGAGTGACAGTTGGCTGTGCTGACAGATTTATTTGCTTCAGTTTTTGCTTTTTTGTTTACTCAGCTGAAAAGAATAATATGGAGAGGCCCTGTTTTAATAAATATAGTCATGTATGTTATCTTATAAGTCATTTGTATTTATATTATTAAAACTCCGTATTCAAAAATTACTTTATAAATTTGTCATTCATTTTTCTTGGAAAGTTGAATTTGTCCTTCATCCTTAGTTTGTCAGACTTCTGAGATAACACTCTGACGTAACCTGTATTTGCTCTGGTCCTTTCATGTCCTAATGATCCTTGTTGGAGTCACCACGTGTCATGGCCTCTCTGCGTGTTTTCTTCATAGGTTATTGTCTGGTTAGGTACTAGGCATCAATAATGGGCTCTTTGAAATGAAAATCAACTCCAGAATTAAATTAGCTTTTATTYTTTCTGCTTAAGCTTTCTAGTGTTTTTCCTCTGTGTAAAGAGTGACTTGGATTGTAGGCCTCACCTCATTAATGTAGTGTTGGCTAGACACTGCAGGTGTGTGAGTGTGTGCATGTGTGTGCACATGTACATATATGCACGTGTGTGTTTATCTGGGAACACCAAGCCTTTGCTATTTTGTGAATTCACCACTCTTTCATTCACACTGTAAGAATAAATCTAGTCTCACCAGACAATAGCCTCTGATAAAATTAATGTCTTACTTGGGGTACTGTACAATGTATTTTGTGATATATATTATGTGTTATATAGTTACATTAATCCATCCAACCTTCATCCAAAGCCAGCATTTACTCCATAGCCTAAAGGAAAAGAGTGTAGGGATCTAAGTGAGGGGTCTGGTTAGTAATTATGGACTCAGGAAGTGAGATGGTATGACGTGAGCACTCCATAGGTTTAGGAAGGTGTGTCTCCTCCTTTCTTAGCAGCAGGGACAGAAAGGTTCTAAGCCATCCCACCGCCACTCTAGCTTCATGAGCTTTGGGTCTTCACAGTGATGATTTCCTTTCAGGGTTGTCTGTGGAGGCGCTTTGAGGTTCTTTTGGGCATTAGCTTCCTGCCCCATCCCTTGCCCCCTGCTCCTTGAGAACAGGAGTTAGAGGCACCCCCCCCCCAGGACATGACTCCTTAAGTCAAAGCTCAGGGAACAGCTGTCAGCATGTTCTGTAGACAGTAGGTGGGGGGCGGGGGGAGGGGGCTCAAGCAGAGACTCATCTTAAGGCACTGAGTCCTTATGAAGAAAGTTCCCGAGTTCACTTTCCAGATACCCTACATTTGCAGAGATGACAGCAGACTCCTGAGGTCCTGGACTCTCGTTTTTCTCAGGGCCTGAAAGTGGTTTTTGAACAGCCTTCGAAACCTTACAGTTGCAGTTTTAGAAGCATTGTGACCTCTGTCACCTTCACTTGGAAGTGTGATTAAAACTCAACGAACCGAACTGAACAAGCAAACAGAAATCCACACCTTACATGTCCTCCACTTCTCTGGCTCTTCAAATGCTACTCTAGTAAGAGAGAAAGCATGCCGCCTTACAGCCCTTTGTGCACTGAGTTAGTCTCAGCTCAGATTACTAATGAGTCTGGTTTTCAGCATGGCAAGGCCCTCAGCTGGCTTTGGATCGCTTCCAGAGCACCAGTCTTACAGGGATTATGTATAATAAACACCCTATCACATACCCAGCAATCCCTCTTGCAAAAAAACCCACTGAGCCTAAGTCTTGAATGTCTACCTGGTTGCTTCAGGTTTTGCTGAGGTTGCTTACCAGGAATTCAAAGAGGACCAGGAATGTAAATGCCTCCGGAGGCTTGTCTGCCATTGATCTAATATAGTATTTTCCAAACTGCATTCCAATGGGGCACTAATAGTTTACAACATACTTGGCTCAGCAGATGTCCCTTTAAATGGATCTCATGACCAAATAAGTTTGGGGATATCCCGTTTGATAGGTTTAGGGGACTTGCTTTTTTTTTTTTTCACCAAGGGGCATTTCAAGTTCTTCAGAAACCTGACATTAACTGAGAAACACTGAAGGATAGCCTTTCTGACTGTGACATCCTTTTATCGCAGGACATGTACTGCTGTCTCAAGGATATCAGGCGGAGGCTATATATAGTTTCTATGAACATAGCCTCTAGTGTTCAGCTGCCTGTTTCCAACCATTGCTTTCTCCTTTATAGATCTTATGAACGTGATACTGTTGCTTAGCAACTCTGTGCCTCAGTCCCTCCCCCTCCCCCATCCCCGCCCCACCAAATGGGAGTACCGGTGTTTCCTAACTTTAGGTTGTGTTAAAACTTGAAGATATCCCTATTGTCACCTTTCACAGTTTAGGTAAGAGTAGATGAGCTGATGATTCTGGAGATGACAAAAGTCATTCCCAAACAAGTTACTCATGCAGCACGCCCTCATCATCAAACATGAACCTGCGTGCTCAGTGCACGATGAGTCTGTCCCTAGAAATAAGGCACAGCTTCAGTTCCAGAAGAGCAAATACATTATTGCCTTGGCTTGGGCGGCACCATGGGGTGGTAGAGCTAAAAGTCCATGCCCCTGTTGCCTCACCCCTCCTCAGATTCTGTGATGAATGAGCAGAAACCACCCCGCATAGTCTGGCACCCAGAACTTTGGAGCATAGAAAAGAGCGAGGATACCAACTTTTTGGTGAAAAGGGCATATGACCGAAGACCCCAAAAGAGCACTTAGAAAAAGTCCTCTCAAGGACAGTAAACTCTAAAAATATGCACTAGAAGGTGAAGCCAGAGCATGGAGAGGGCCTTGTAGTATCCCTAAACTTGCTGACGACATTGTATTTCATCTTCCCGTTGTGTCATTGACACTCTTCCCTGTGTTCACTTAGGTATTGTCTCCGAAGGCTTTCCCTGCGACAGCTCCAATGAGCAGACAGCAAAAGACCTTCCCAATAAGGATGGAGGGGCTTGGGTCCTGGGATACAGAGCCGGACCAACCTGTCCATTTCTGCTCCATGAAGAGAAGGAGAAGACAAGTAGAAGCGAATTGTACTTGGATCTCAACGTAAGTGGAAATCTTAGTGCTTATCCTGTAGCTCTTTGTGGTCTGCAGAGCTCATTTAATGTAGACTTAATGTAAATTGCACATGTAAAGTTGCTGAGGCTGTATTATATATGTGGATCATTGTCTGGAAAAAAATATCAATGGATTGCAGCAAACCAAGGCAAAATCTGTGTGCTAGACGGTGACCGTGTCTGCAGTTTCTTTGCAGAGTACTCTGTCTCGTTAGCTGTGAGGTCTAAACCTCCCTGCGGGAAGAAACCCATTTGCTGCTAGCCACTTAATATCATTGTACTAAAAATTTATGAATAACATATGCTAGCTGACAGATATGCTTGGCACTTTCCAGCGAAACCCAAGTCACCTGTCTTCATTGCACATCTATAAACGTCTCTTTCTCTCCAGCTGCTCAAATAACAGCCCAACAAGTTGGTGGGAAACCTGCCAAATGCAGGATGACCCATTTGGAAACATAGGCTGCTCCTTTCTCATTCATTCACACATCCACTGACACAGAAGCATTGACTCTCCAGGACAATGCATTGGGCAGGGCTAGCCTCTCCCAGTGTTAGATGGCCTGACAGAGTTGGCCAGACCGTTTGCCTCTCTTCCCCACAGCTCGCTGTGGCCTTTTCTATTTTGCTTTAGTTTTGATGCCCACCCACAATCTCTTCTTGTTCTCTGCTTTGTTATATTCTGTTCTGAAACTACACACGCTATGGGCGTGAGTTAGGCCTATGGTCATCTAGATGACACTATGGGTTCTCATAGGGGTGTGTCAGACCTGCCAGTTTTATATGGGTAGTGGCTATTCAGTAGAACTTGGGGATTTTTTGTAGCCACACAATAATAGTTACTGTAGTCATCTCAGAAAGACATTTGACATTGGTTTTCCTAAAAAGAGGTTCGAAGGGTTAGAGAGCTGTCTCAGTGGTTGAGAGTGCTTTCTGGCTTCAGTTCCCAGTACCCACATGGCATCTCACAACAACCTGACTCCAGCTCCAGCGAATCTAACGTTCTTTTGGCCTCCACAAGTATATGCAAGCAACACACACACACACACACACACACACACACACACACACACACACGGTGTCAACCACCCATTCATATATGCATGTACACTCTCTGTCACATACACTCTTTCTCTCTCACACCCACACCCCTCACACACATAAATGACAGGGGGAGTGGGAGGAGGAGAGAGGGGAGGGGAAAGGGAGAGGGAGAGGGAAAGGGGGGGAGAGAGGAAGAGGGAGAGGAAGGAGAGGGAGAGGGAGGAGAGGGAGAGTTGCTTCCTTACCTGAAAAGGCTAAGCTGGGATGTGCTCATTTAAGCGCAACAGTGACATCTACTGGTGAGTTATTTCAAGCTGCCCGGGACAGGAATCATAGGTAGCCTGGAGGATAACAATGCACAAATGGACTTTGAAAGGCAGTGTCTTTTTCCTTTTGCGACTGTAGTCTTGACCTTTGTTTCTTTGGGTTTTGTTTTAAAGTGCTATAAACCGTGCAATCCTGGTTTTCTTTCTTCTGTGTGAATAAAATTATGTCTTTACTTAATGTTTTACAATTACAGAAATCATACACAGTCTGTGAAAACTATTTAAAACATAGAAAGGGTGCTTGTGGGGGCTCAGAAACAACTCATCGTCTCAGTCCAATGACACTACTGTGAAACATTAATAAATTTCATTTTATTTTTTACTGTTCATGCTTGTTTTCAATGAGGATTTTTTTTCTTTTAAAGTAAGCATGCTACATTTTACAAGCTTCTTCCTGGCTTACCCAGACTGTTTCAAAGTCTTAACAGATAAGCTTTCAGTGATTGTGTGATATCAAAGGCATGCTCGAGTCTCATCATTTCATTATTATTATTATTATTATTATTATTATTTTGGTTTTTTGAGACAGGGTTTCTCTGTACAGCCCTGGYTGTCCTGGAACTCACTCTGTAGACCAGGCTAGCCTTGAACTCAGAAATCTGCCTGCCTCTGCCTCCCAAGTGCTGGGATTAAAGGCGTGCACCACCACTGCCCGGCCATTTCCTTATTATTGAGTGCTGAACTTTGTCAGTTTTGGAACTGTATCTATTTGGGCCCCCCTCAACATTTTGGATTGTTTCTTTATAAATTCCTATCCCCTGTGAGTGTTCTGGGTCTTTTGATAGTACCACTACATGGAAGGAAAGTTCTTTTCCTGGAAATATGAATGAAAATATATCTAAATATATATTTATATACTACCTATATGGATATATAATAAAAATAAAACATATTTATGTGCCTCTTGGATTTTCATTAATTAGTAGTTTCTTCAGGGTAAGCAAGTCATCGGTTCCTACCCTCTGGACTCTGGATTTCCTCTCTTCTTTTAGTTTTTTTTCCCCCTTCCTCAGGCAATGCAGCTTGAATCTTACAGGTTTGATATTGTTATTCCAATTGAAGCTTCTACTCAGAATATCCTCCAGTTTAGAAAATTGTGTGTGCAGCCTTGTAATAACAAACACTCCAGAGGTCCTTTCCCAAAGGGGGAAGCGGGGCTGAGATGTAGACACTGTGATCAGCAGGTTTCCCTTAAGATTGCTGACATAAATCCAACTTATTGTCTGCTAAGATTTCTGATACGCTAGTTGGGGATCGGCTTGCTCCATTTCTTTAGGCGTGTGATGCGGTGCATTATTATTATGTCAGGGAATACATGGCCAAGTCAGGCTGTTCAACTTCCCATTAGTCAGTAGGCAGAGAGGGAGGATAGAGAGGCATGGAGGCACAGTCTTAGCCAGGGTTACTATTGCTGTGATAAAGCAGCATGATCCAAGGCAACGTGGGGAGGAAAGGGTTTGTTTTATCCACAGCTCATAGAACAGTTCATCATCAAAAGCAGTGAGGGCAGGAACTCCAGCAGGGGAGGAACTTGGAGGCGGGAGCTGATGCAGAGGCCATGGAGCGGTGCTGCTTACAAGCTTGCTCCTCATGGCGTGCTCAGCCTGCTTTCTTATAGAACCCAGGACCACCAGCTCAGAGATGGCATCACCCACCATCAGCTGGGCCTTCTCCATCAACCACTAATTAAGAAAATGCCCTGCAGCCTGCCTACAGCCTGATCTTACAGAGATATTTTCTCAGTTGAGACTCCCGCCTCTCTGATGATTCTGGCTTTCGTCAAGTTGACATAAAACTAGCCAGTACAGGAAGGAACCAAATGTCCTGAGGCATGCCCTAGTGACCCACTTCCTCCATCTAGGCCCCAACTCTTTTCTGTTTTCACCACTGTCCAATAGCCCACCACGCTATGAACCTTTGAATAGATTAATCCATTGATGAAGTTAGAACTCTCTGAATCAGGTCACCTCCCTAATCCCCTCTGAGTACTGCATCATAAGGGACCAAAGGACTCATGAGCTTTGGCCAGGGCATTTCAGATTCAAGTCATTACAAAACCTAGGGACAGGGAGGAATATATTACCAGTCAGTAGTTTGATCAGCATTATACCCTAGGCTAGCACTGCTCTAGTTTCAAATGTGAACATGATTTCTAGTGTTAGCTTTAGATTATGAATTTCCTGAGCCTTTTTCCTATGGCTGTGCTGACTCTCAGTTGTATGTAAGGATGGCAGCTGGAACATTTAGTCACTGTTGGGAGTTGTAGCATCCGTTAATCATAGTAAAGCCTGGCGTTAGTCTGGATTACCAGAGTCCTTCCATCCAGCTGGATACTCATTGTTTAGTTATGAAAAGATCTAGGATGCAGAGTGTCTTAGTTTCCTTGATAAAATTCCATCCCAATCATAGTCTATCACAGAGGGAAGTGGGGCAGAAACTCAAGGCAGGAACCTGCAAGCAGAAACTTAAGTAGAGACCATGGAAGGATGCTTCTTATTTGCTTGTTCACCTGCCCAGGGGTAATGAAACCCACAGTGGGTGGGCACCCTCCCACATCAGTCATTCATCAAGAACATAGATCATAGGCTTGCTACAGGGCATCTAACGGAGGCTGTTTTTTCTGTCTTAATTGAGATTTGTCTTAGAGTTATTATTGCTGTCAAGCGATGCATGACTTCAGCAACTCTTTTAAAGGAACACATTTAACTGGGGCCTGTTTACAGTTTGAGAGACCGGTTCGTTATCAGCATGGAGAGAAGCATGGTAGCATGCAAGCAGGCAGTGTACTGTAGAAGGAGCTGGGAATTCCAAATGGGCATCCACAGGCAGCAGGAAGAGAGGGAACCACTGGGCCTGACTTGGGMTCGGGCCCACCCCAGTAACACACTTCCTCCAACAAGGCCAAACCTTCTCCAACAAGGCCATACATGTCTCCTAACCCCTCATACAGTACCACTCTCTCGTGACCAAGCAATGAACCTGTGAGCTTATAGGGGCTATTCTTATTCAAGCCACCACAAGATTCCTCTTCTCGGATGACTCCAGCTGTGTCAAGGGAACAAAACAGTAGCCAGCACAGCAAAGAAACTCAGAGCAGCATGGAGTTACCAAACTAAAGGCATTAAAACAAAAGATTGCTTTTTCTCTTAAAGTGATTCTTCTGTCTCAGTGTTTCAATAGAAAAGAAAACTGCTACACTATAGCTTTAAAGAAACAAACATTACAAAATAGGAAACACTTAGATGCACCCAGTACAAAACCTGGCCTTGCCATTCCATGGACTTGTCCTAATTTCTTTGAAATGCCTTATAACATCTGTAGCAGTGCCCAGTAGAGTGCCTGCTTAGCAGATGGCTCTCTTTAAATGAATTACAATAAAATCATATTAAGCACTTCATTTCTTAGTCACTGCCCATGTTTTATGGGCATGGAGACTACCCGAGTGGAACCACTATTGACTGTTTGAGARGGCAAGAGATAGAATATTTCCTTTATTGTACAACTTGCACTGAACAGAGCAAATCTAAAATATGAGGCTTATGATACCTTTCTCRTAGCTTTGTGGGGCGAATTTAGGCATAATAACAATTACATGAAGAATCCATCATGAATAATGTGTGCATAAGACCTCAGTGGCATCCACAAACACGGGCTAACTCCACCTTTTGCCCATACTTTTCTCATCTATTTGCCTTTTCCTCCTTACCTCCCTCCTACCTCCCCTCCCTGTTTTGTTATGTTGGTCACATTAAACCAGTAAACATCCTACCATTGAGCTATTTTCCCAGTATTTGGTTTGTTATTTGAGACAGGAACCCAGTATGCAACCCAGGGTGGCTTTGAACTCACTGAGTAGCCCAGGCTGCTCTCAAGCTTTCTTTTGGCTCCAGCTTTCAAGTGCTGGGGCTATTGGCACATGCCACCACATACCCAGCTTCATTTTGTTTTAGGTGTGTCTTCATCTTCCCTAGCCTTTTCTATTTATTCGTTTAAGTTACACACACACACACACACACACACACACACACACACACACACACACACACACAGGATTTGGGTGGTGTAATTGGAGTTTTGAAGTTCAACTAATTCTCAAGATAACTAGAGAATGGTGAAAAGAAATGGCAAGTATTCCAAGTTTTTCTCTCACATGCAGAATTTTTCCAAAATGTTAAATCTATCTCTCAGTGTCATGTAAAGCAGAAGTGTGGGGGAGGCTCTCCTGAGGAGCAGGAAAAGATTATGAGTTGAAAGAGACAGGAGAGGCTGGAGAGCTGGCTCAGCAGTTAAGAGCACTGACTGCTCTTCCAAAAGTCCTAAGTTCAGATCCCAGCAACCACATGGTGGTTCACAACCATCCGTAATAAGATCTGACACCTCTTCTGGAGTGTCTGAAGACAGCTACAGTGTACTCACATATAATAAATAAATAAAAAAGAAAGAGACAGGAATAAACAAAGTACAGTGATGCACGTGTATGAAAAAATATCCTAATGCAATCCATGATTGTATATGCTAAGTAAACAACTAATGTGAGAATTAGGCAGATACCTAGTTGTATCAGCGAGGAGCTGCCTGGCTTTGCTGCTAGGGAAGGAAGAGAAATACACTGCATGAAGCAAAAGTAGTTTATTACATTCCAGACCCTCTTAGTAACATTTACCTGAAGCAACTTTGAAGTAGTTTCTCCACAGACTCCATGCCTTCTACCATAGTTGTCCCCATGGCACAACAAAGYTTTGCTTTGGAAAACCCCTAGTATCCTTCAGAAACGTGGCCCACAAAATGCTGTACCTTAGTGGCTGCGCCTCCCACCAGCCACACAAGTGGAGCCACAGATTTTCTGTTCCCACTATTTTATTTGACATTCACAGTGATTCCCCTTCACTTTGACACTGGCTGGAGGAATCCAGTCTCAGAAATACTTGGTGGTAAGAACTTCACAAGCCTTGTAATGGCCAACATGATCTTACTTTTCACATCTGTAAGAGTAAATCATTGTAAACGGAGCAGCACCTTAGAAGTCTAAGGAGTTGAATTGAAGACAAAGAAGAGTATCAAAGCTCTCATGGTGAGGATGGGCAATCACAGATGTGTGACTGACTGTCCTTGCAGGGTTGCCATCAGTGTGCTTCAGCAGGTATTTGAGGCAGAATGGAAAGACACTCCTGATCTACAGACTTTTCCACCCACAAAATGGTTGAATTGGTTTGAAAAACATCATGGACCAGGAAATGTAATAAAGAATAGAGTGAACCTAGTGACCTTGTGCAGAGTCACCTGAGAAAACCTTACACTAATCACCCTATGAAGGTGAAAGAGATGGARAATCCAACCCTGAAAGCACTGGCCCTGAAACACTCAAAGGTTTCCCTCGAAAGAGTTGACTTTGGAGTCTAAGTCACTTGGTGTGTAGATGAGATAGTGACTTGGGAGATCTTTAGTCCCTGTTTCCAAATGCATGTGTTATGGGGACTTGGGAGGGAACAACTCCCTGCTTGGACTGTCAGTTCATCAGAAAATATTTGTTTCCTACTGAAACAAAACAAAACAAAACAAAATCATGTCGGTTAGATATGGGCTGGCATCAGTATGAAAGTTGTTTCTTTCCCATGAAAGCCTACAGTTCTCATGTAGTCCTCTGGCCAGGCATGTAGTACTCATGAAGTCCTATGACCAGGCACAGACGGGAATATCACACATATACAGTTGACTGTGTAATCCTTACCATCAACACGACACAGGTACTGTTGTTGCATCAGTCTCCAGGTGACAGAGCAGCGGCGCTGGGAAGCTATGCCATTTGTCCAGGAGCAAGCTAGTAGGTGCCAAGCCTGCAAAGAGCCTAAAAGCCAGAAGCATGCTTAACTCTGCACACAGGCCCTGTTCCCAGAAATATCATGCACACTCTGCTCTCTTCCAAGTTCCACAGCATGTCCAACCTCACCATTCTCTTCAATTCTTTTATGTTGTTTTCCATATTTAACCCATTTCCACAGTGGAAGCAGTCTTACAACTATTTTATACTGCTAAACAGAAAAAGGCCTTCATCACTGGGACTCAGCCTTACAAAGTGTATATGCAGCTTGGTTGTTTGTTTGTTTCTGTTTTGTTTTTTGAGACAGTGTTTCTCTGTGTAGCCCTGGCTA
>BDUI01007751.1:5996-22949 GCA_002335545.1 Apodemus speciosus
GAGATAGAGATGGAGATGGGGATGGAGATGGAGATGGAGATGGAGATGGAGATGGAGATGGAGATGGAGATGGAGATAGAGATAGAGATAGAGACAGAGATAGAGATACAGGAGGTGATAGATGGATAACAAACAGTTTCAGAACTGTGGAAAGACACTGCCCAATTATTTCCTGTCTATCACAGGGACAGATTTCCATTTGATTACATTATTAATAATTAAAAAATTCCTAAAATGAAATAATACATAATTTTGCATGATATAGAACTATATAATCCATTGTTAAATTATTCTGATATAACAAGTTCTTTAACAAGACATTTAACATCTACTCTTAAAAGGCAGTTATCATTGAACAGTTCCAGATGATGGTGGTCTGTGTTGTGATATAGGACCTTCTTGTCTGCTGTAACATACATACTACATAGTTTTGTTTTAAGAGTGCTAAGATTAGGGAACAAATTACCTGATAAATATTGTTCAATGGCTACAAACCATATTTAACTTTAATATTACACTTTTCCCCCAAATTAACAATGTGCTGCACTTTTACATGACTTGCTTTTCTTTGCTATATTTTGCTATAAAAACTTATGAGTGATGTCAAATAACAAGGACTTTTTTCTGTGTGGTTGGATTCCTCAGAAAATGAAGAAAATTACAGAAAAATATTGGCATATATTTGCACTAATGTTGGTTTCTTTGAAAATAGTAAAGTCCAGTATAATCAGATCATTTCAAGAATATGATTGTTTTGTATAACATTTCTTAATGAAGTAAATTGCAGTTTCTCCAAAATTTTAAGTAAGTTGGTCATTTAATATTATTAGTTAGTCTTTGGATGATCATATTTGTCTTGGTTGAAAAAATACCCATGGCATATGAAAAGGAAAACATTATGTTATAAGGCCAAGTGTTTTGCTCTCTATGTTTAAAAATTGGAATAAAAGTACTCTTTTTCAAAAGTGCTCAATGCAAATTGAGTTAAGTCAGAAGTATACCAGTGTGCACCTGTAATTTGTTGTTTTGAATTGTTTCCTTTCTGTATTCACTAAACTGCTGAAAGACATTTACTAACAGAAGAGTAATTGTCTATTTAATTTGCTTGCACGGCAGCTAAAAAAAGGGTTTTTTATGTCTGGCTTTCTACCCCGTTAAAAACATAAAAGAATGGCATTGTATACAATAAGCATTAATACACCTCTAATAAGTAATAGCATCAATAAGGATAATACAAGTTATCATGCATATGTGGTTAGTCATTAACAAAATAATTTAATGTTAGAATTATAATGTCAGTTAAGTACCAGTAATGTGCAACATTTGAGTCTTATTTCAGATATGAATCCAAGAATATATTTTTCGGATATGAATCCAAGAATATATATTTTTCACTGTATCAAAAATTAGAAAAAGTGGAATTCTGAATTTTGTGTTCTTAATTATAAGTCCATTCCTAAGTCATGAGGTAATTTTTAATTTTATTTCCCAGATGCGAGATTAATCTGGCTGGGGTAGGAACAGCAACATCAAAATCTCTAATTTTACATTAAAAATTTGTCATTTTATAAGACTCCTTCGTTCTCATAAAATACTGTGAAAGCAAAAGAAATAAAACAGATTCTTCTTACTCTGTTTAAACCATTTTCCACTTGACAAGATACCTAAATAGCATTTGTATACACACAGGTAATTGTCTTTACAGGGAGAGAAAATTTCCAGTGATTGATTATCAAATGTATGAGGAGCACTGTTGAAAATCCTGTAGATACTTATTTTTTCTGGAAAAAAAATATGACTAGAAGCCAGCAAGCTCTAGTCTCTTCATCTTTTAAAATGTTTTGAATTATTTATTTGCTAGCTGTCATACAAAAATAATGCAATTTAATATTGAGAATATTAATATCACCTCTTTATAGTAGCCATATAGAAATTATAATACAAATTTTGTATTATCTCATTGAATATATGCTTAATCAATTAGTAGATATCACAAATAAATGCATATGTGATAAATTAATAGAGATCACATATAGGTATTTTCATTAATAAATACAAATATATAGATTTGATAACAAAGTCCTATATTTATATGAAGGGACATAAGCCATTACTTCTAAAGTGTCATGTTAATGAAAAAGGGTTTATGTTTGTCAGATTTTCAATCCTGCTTCAAATCTTAAGCCTTTTGAATTAGTTGGCCAAGGCATCAAGGGAGCTTAAGGCAGATTACATGATGCTTCAGTTTATTTAACACAAAATCAATATAAAGAGGCTTTGTCTGTGCCAGAATACCAGAAGTTGATTGTAAACAGGGAACACAGTTGATATAATTTTTCTTCTATAGATTTTAAAATTTCAGTCCCATGATAGAGATTAATGGAAGGTCTCAATGTCTTAAAGTCTCAAGGACTCGCATGGTTTTTTTACTGGCTAGTGTGACTTTTCTGAGAAATCTTCCTATAACTTACATGTAATATAATAGATTAAGACAGAATTAAAAATACTGGTGCTGCAATGATATTATACTACTGTCAATACATTACAGAAACTCAAGTTTTCAAGATATACAGGGATGCACAATGAAAACAGGATAAATTCTGCTTAGAACAAGAAGTTAACCATAAATGATTAAGGGCTATACAGGTAACCACCTCATATGGTGAAGATGAAAGTAATGAAATAAGAATTGGAACACTAGGTCACTCTGTTAGCTCAGGAGTCAAGTGACTTTGTAAACAATAAGAAATAGCTCTCATTTTGTTTAATAAAAAAGGTATATAGAGCAAACATAAATAATCAAACATTTGAAAAATTTTGACAGATCATAATACCTTATTTAAGATACAAATGACAATCAATCATTAGTAGGAAAATACATGACAAAGGAATATTTACTGAGAAACAAGCATTTAATTACTTAGAATATTTGTACACATTGGAAGTTATAATATTTTTCAAGTCCTTTAAAATTTTACTCATGTTTTATTGTCTTTAATTTGGGGATATCTGTAATTTGAGGGATATACTTACATGGCTTCATAAATAATTTTGTTCTTCATAATAAGTTGAAAATTTAAGACTATTAATTTCAGCAATGAAAAATACATGGAGATATAAAATGTTACTGCACTTTTCCTGAAAAGAGAAGGAGAGGCTTGAAGGCATATTTTTCTTTATGCATGTATGTACTTGCATGCACAGATGGGGAATTTCAAACCTTGCTAATACTCCTATGGTTATGATTAGCATGAAAAATATTGGCAGAAACTCAAATGTGTAGGAGAAATAAGATAACACATTTTCTGCTCACGATTTTTTTTTGTTTACTTGGTTTATCATGTATAAACTCCATCCTTGGAGAAATTATCGGTCAATGAACTTACTAGTTTTTCTACAAACATAAGGCAGTCTTATGGACATGCATTGGACCTAGAAATTTTTATTTCTACATACAAACACAGGTATGCTGTCTTTCCAAGTTCTGGAAATGAATAAAGTGATATTGGTTTACAATGAGCCTTTAAAGTGTTGATTCTATTAATGTAAGAAACAATTTACAATGTTAGTCTAGTGAATGTGATTTTTGGATAGACTCAGATCTAGTCTTCAAACCTTTGGGCACAGACCTCACAGGACTGATAGCAGGAAAAAAATATGAGTTCTGAAAGATGAAATACCTGGTAGATTACTAAATACTCAGTCGTTGCTGAAAGACATTGTTACATGAGTGGACAAAAATACATCTTTTATTTCTCTCTCTCTTTCTTTCTCTCTCTCTCTCTCTCTCTCTCTCTCTCTCTCTCTCTCTCTCTCTCTCTGTCTCTCAACAAGAGTTCAGGATTGCAATGTGTTAAAAACACAGACTTCGTGATTCTTTTGTCCCAATAGAGTCTAATATATGAAAATTATGCCTACAAATAAATAAGCAAATGCTTATTTCAATTTAGCTGTCATTCATATGGAAAACCAAAAGGTTTAGTGTCTCACTGTTTGTGTGTATGTGTGTGTGTGTGTGTGTGTGTGTGTGTGTGTGTGTTGAACACAGGACTTCTAGGCACATAAAAATATACCCAGCCTTTTCCATATACAGAGGGTGTACTGAGGTGATAATCATAACATGATGGAATTATAGCTTAGAATAATAGATTGAAGCACATTTAAAAAAATGTTTTCATTTTACTTTTATTGAAGTGAGCAGTAATCTTAAACTTTCTTAAAAGGCACCCAAGTATAATTATCTTGTGAACCAAAAATATACAAAACTGTACAGAATAAATAGTTCATAGAAATCTAGTGATACCTTCTTATAAAATAAAGCTACACTGTCCCTCTCCTGAGGGAACTCAGAACACTTACCTCTAGAAGCTCCTTTTGTTACTAATCTACAGCATCTATCAGTGTATGTCAATAAAAATAAAATAATTTTACTATTCATTTTACACCTTTGAATTACTTTCCACAAAAGACATACTTTTATCATTATCATCCAGTTGTACAAATAATTAACACTATGAAAAGAAGCAAATTTTCTAAGTGTTCTAATCATATATACAGTATAATCTCAGTAGCATTTAAAAATATTCTAAGAAGAATAGAATGTAGAACACAAACCACATACCTTAGTTTCACAGCAGCATTACATTAAAAAAATCCACACAAAATGTGTAGATTAAACTAACACATTTGCTTATTTATCCCACATGAACTATTTGCTATCTTGAGTCTGAATTCAGAAAGTTAAGCAATGGCATCCTTTGTTGAAAATTCTGAATCATTAATGGCCCTCATAATTACAAAATTTACATTTTATTTTCTATTGCCAGTTTTAAAATTTAAGTTCCAGTTCCCTTTTCACTTATTGTGAGAAAATTTAGTGTGTTTGACAATGTAAATTTCTACAATATGTTGGTTATGAATATATTCCTTACATATTATGTATATATATACAGGTATATACTTAACTGATGAAATTTAATTGTGTTTAGTCATGAACAGAGTATTCAAGAAAACTGGAGCTTTTCATATGTTCAACCCTTTAGGGGTACAAGAGGAATTCTATGAAATACTTGTAAGCATATGGAGCAATACTACTATATGCAAGGACTTGTTTTATTTGGAACAGGCTACATTGCCTGATGATAATGCCATGGCTTCCTCAACTATCCCTGAGTTTCACTTTCTTCTTTTATCTCCCATAGAATTACTGCTGTGCTGAATTCTGATTGATAACACCCACATAAGGCACTTATTTCAAAGGTCTGAACTTAAGTCAGAATCACAGCGTATCTGCAAAAGCCCCCGAACAGTCCCTCTATGTTTGCTGCTCCAAGACTTCCAAATAGTCAGGTTCAGCATGCAAGTTAGCTTTGAGCTCAAAGTATTCATTTTTAGTCTGTTCTACCAACACCTTCCTTGGTCGCGAGTACATCAATGTTTCCATTAATTTCAGTTCCTCATGGGCTCCAGGGTAGTTAACCTCCACATCTGGCTGGAGCTGAGCAAGATTTTTCCTTAGGTACTCTGTGATGCCAAGTTGCTGAAGTTCCCTTTCTTTCTCCAAAATATTTCTATATAATAAACTTGCGTCCTGGAATGATAGGAAATCAGTTGATTGTTCTGTAGTTTTGTATTTCATATTTGAACCTGTAAGGGGTGAATGATTTTCTCGTTCTAACAGTCTCCTTTGAAGATGTTTTGCATCATTTCCTTCTTTATCATTTCTTTCTTCAACTTCTTCCAAATGCTTTGGACCAAAGGATGGACTTCTGTAGACATGAACCATTGGGCTCACCATGTGCTGTTCATAGAGAGAGGAAGAGGGCCTTTCAGTTGTATGGTGTGTTGTCTTATGACCATACATGCTGTATTGCAAGTGTACAGGACTGTTGTCTCTCAGTTGTTCCTCTACTTTTTTCTTCTTATATCTTCTCCTACGGTGGAGGACAAATACCACGATCCCTGCAGCACAGAATACAATAGTTATGAAGACAATCAGAAGTCCTAATATTAGAACTGATAGGGGCACGGCATCAGTGAGAGAACTTAAAATAGTACCAGCTGTATCTGTTGCCATTGTGGGAGAAGTGACAATAATGAAACTAGACTGAGTTGCCATGGAAGGATTATTCACTAAACCAGGGCAAAGAAGTTCACTGTTGAGGGCTTTTAATTCCTTTTTGTCAAGATGCCCTGGGGAAGTGCAGAGGATATCATCAGTCATTGTCCCCTTGCCAAGCTTGTGGATCCATTGCTGCAATCCAACCAAGTCACAAGAGCAGTCCCACGGGTTATCCTCAAGGTCAATCTGTATCAGGAAGTCAAGGTCCTCTAAGATGTTACTTACAGGTAAATGGGTGAATTGGTTTGTTTTAAGATTTACTCTAGTTAGAGGAATACCTAAAAAAATATGTGCAGGTAAAACTTGAAGGAGATTGTTATTTAAATAAAGAACTTTCAGTTTAGGCATTGGGTTGAAAGTCCCTGGTAATATTTCCTTTACGGCATTGTATTCAAGATACAAATACTCAAGATTGTGAAGACCAAGGAACATGCCTTTATTTAGTTTGGTCAGATGGTTGCCATTGAGATAGAGCTTCTGGAGTCTTGTCAGATTCATAAATGATCCTTCTTCAAGAACTTCTATACGATTGTTTCCCAAGTGAAGCATTTCCAAAGTGAAATAGTCCATCAGGTCAGACTTCATTAGGGTATGAATAATATTGCCTGCGAGAATCAGCTTTCTAGGATTGTGTGGAGGAGGTTGTAGATCTGACAAGCTTTCAATATTGCGCTCCTGACAGTGGATTAGAAGTCCTGAAGGGGAGAGAACTTTGCAATGGCAAGGAATAGGA
Organism: Apodemus speciosus; assembly: GCA_002335545.1. Taxonomy (NCBI): domain Eukaryota; kingdom Metazoa; phylum Chordata; class Mammalia; order Rodentia; family Muridae; genus Apodemus; species Apodemus speciosus. The sequence goes on from BDUI01007751.1 coordinate 12,851, forward strand.
CAATAAGGTACTGGAAGCTGAGTGGATGGCTTTGTAAGGTAAGGTACCAAACCAGGTGCTTTGGTAGGTTGTTTTAAAATGGATGTATTCTTGCTTGACAGGCGGCTGTCACTTGTTGAAGATGTTATGGCCAGCAAAGATCCTGATGGATCCTCATGTTCTTCATACACTGGTGGAGTAGGGCAAATAGATTCCTTTTTCAGGCGACTCAGTATGCTCCCTTTGAAAAGTGGAGGGCTGTAGCATATAACATCACCAATTATAGATTGTGGAGGCATATTTTCTAGCCAGTTTTTTAGCTGCAATAATTCACAATTGCAGGCCCACTTATTGTCCTCTAACTGGAGATCCAATATCCGGCCAATGTGTTCTAAAAAGCCAACATATGGCAATGTTTGCAACTGGTTCCCACGAAGATCTAGATGGGTTAAAGGAACAAATCGAAATATGTTTGGAGGAAGACTCTCAATAGCATTGTCATTTAAAATTAATACTTTCAGCCTGTTGAGCTTGCTGAAGGCACTTGGTTCAATTACTGTAATGAAATTATTATCAGCCTGCAAGAACTCCAGGTTCTCCAAACCATGGAAGGTATCCTCTTTAAGAATTTCCAAAGAATTGTGATTGATATGAAGTTGCTTAAGAAGCCCAAGGCCATTAAACGCTCCAGTCTCAATATCTGCTATGTTGTTAAATCCAAGGTGTATTGAAAGGGCATTTGTAAGACCAGAAAATTCATTTGTGTGAAGCATTGTCAAACCATTATTTAATAAACTTAAGTGGAAAGGTCGTGATGGTGGCACACTGATTTGGGATAATTTATTGATGCCCTTTTCTTCACAGTTTATTATCATTATGCCATCTTTCTCGTCACAGTTGCAAAGAGTGTCGCAAGAGCCTCTGATTGAGGGCATAGGTGACGGGGACTGTAGAGATAGACAAGCAAGAAGAGATGGATAGAGGAGATAAATCCACAGCTTCATTTTGTCATGTGATTGGATCTGACTCTGAAAAAAAATTAATAACAAGGGATTTTAATGTGCAAAAGCAGGGAGAAGTGTCTGACAAGATTTGTAGACAACGAAAATTACTATGAAACTATGAATAACTCGGTGCATTTATATTTTCTTTTAGTTTAGATCAACATTTAAACAGAGTACTTTAACTTGTATCATCCTCGATATTAAGGATAATTATGCATTATAATATGACATCAGCACTTGTGATCACAAGTGTTAAGAAAAGAATGCTTCCTACCTAACTGCATACTTCAACATGAAGACTGAATATCTGAATATACTATGACTACTTTCCCTTAGAAAAATTCCATGAATGCCAGAAAACACACACATACACACACACACACACACACACACACACACACACACACACACACACATATATATATATATTTACATTGTTTACCATATATACAGGGTAATATATGTGTGTGTATGTGTGCATTATACACACACACACATATATATATATATATATATATATATATATATATATATATATNATATATATATATATATATATATATATATATACATATGTATGGTAAAATAGGATAAAGCACTGGTGATAAAAACACAAAACAATGGTGTGAATGTGTTTATAAGTGTGTGTACACTTGTAAGTGAATTTGTGTTCTCAGGGATCCTGAAATAGTTATTTATGTATAATCATATCTTTGTTTTACCTTGTTCTGGTTTTACAGAATATATGCATAGTGTTGAAAATTCACTTTAAAAGATTAAGGGAGATGTGTCTTTAATTGTATAATAAAACTTAGTATTGTAAAACATGATTTAGTTTTGGTTCATTTTTCCCCTCTGGCAGTTTGAACAAGGCTTCTGAGTATCAAATATACATGCTTAAGAAAACACTCATTATAAAAAAAATAAAACTTTATCTTGGATTTCTAGATGTGAAATAATTTTTGCTGCTTTTTAAAATCCTCATGAATGAAGTAAAACTTAGTTACACCATGTACTTCAATATTCTGTAAGCAAACAAACAAATGAGCAAACAAACAAAACAAGTAATGCCTCCTCTAAAGGTCTGGCCAGTGACTTGCAAAGGACACACTAAACAGGATGTCGGCCACTGAATGTCACCTCACAATTCAACCTTCAATAAGGCATGCATCTTCAAAAATTGAGGACTGAAATAAACTGTATACCTTAAAAATGTTTCAGGATATGCTTTAGATGACTAAAAAAAGATAGAATAATAAGCAAACATTTATATAAGCCATCAAGTCCCACAAAACTATAGACATATCAGCAGTCCTCAGAAAGACTCACTTTGAAATGATAGCAGAGACAAGGGGAAACACATACAAACCTAAATATATAAAAGCCTGCTCCTTTCTATAAATATTTGGCCATAAGTAGATAAATAAAGTTGAAAGACAGGCACCATATTTCACAGCTCTTGAGCATTTTAATGCTGTTAAATGATTTCAATTTTGTAGATAAAATACAAATAGTAACTTTGATGTTAATTACAATCAGATAAAATATTCCAGATTGAGTCAATAAGTCTGAAAGTAAACTTTGGTCCCCCCAAATACATTGTTTCCTTGGAAACTTACAATCCAATGTTTCTGGAAGGCAGAAGGCAACTGAAGAAACAAAACAATAGAAAGCCTTTGCATGCCAAAACAAAGTTAGGAGGCTTTACATTTCCACAGGGAGGAAGACTAATTTTAAACAGTTCAGAATACTCTGCTCAGAACTAAGGAGCTTGTGTTGGAGCCTTCTGCTTGGGCTTCGGCTCACAGAAAGTCTAAGAAATTCATAAATTACTAACAAGGAGTTTGATTTATTTCATCAACAGCAGCATCCTGAGAACACAGTAAATATTTTCCAGATGTTAACAACTTATTTTTTTATTTTATAAGCAACTTGTGCTATTCAAAATGTGCATGGTGTAGTTTTAAATATTTTCAGAAATATATATAGCTTCCAAGAATCAACCTCTATTGCCCATATCTAACATAATATTATAATAGCCACAACTCCATTTGCATATTTTCAAAGACTACATAATTTCATGACAGAACCATATAAAAGTATCACACGAAGTTCAAAGCATTGTCTAATATCGTGCCTATACTTGAAATTCAACCATAGCATTCAGCTGCCCCTCGGAAAGCACACACTGTTAGTTTCTAACGAAAAACTGCATATTTAAAAAGAAATAATGGCATATTATGGAATCTGCTTTTCCCTACAGCCAGCTGTTGAGCTAAATGCCCGTTGCTCAGGAGAAAAGGCATCTGCTCCAGCGTTAGCTTGGCTAGTGAACAAAAATAAAACTGAGTATCCTTTAAGGAAAATGAGAGACAGAGAGAGAGAGAGAGAGAGAGAGAGAGAGAGAGAGAGAGAGAGGAGAAGCACATAAATTCAATATCTTCAAGATAATGCAAACATCAATATAAAAAAAGCTGCAAGAATTGCTCTTACCTGTAAAGCAGTCACTTCCTGGTGCTATATGAAATGCCCAGCTGGAAGAAATGTCCAAACTCAATCAGTTCTTTTATTGAAAAAGAAAACACCAACCTCAGGACCACAGTGCACTTTCTCTTCAAATATCACTTTTTCTCAAGTCCCATAGCTTCAGAAAGTCAAAGGCAGAACTCAGAGCCCTTATTTTCATTGAAAGTATTGCAGGCAGAGCACACACTGGAGCATCCTGAAGCAGGGAGTCCTTTTCTCCCCCAATTAATATTCACAGCATACTTCACAGCTATGCTGACTTTGTTTTGCATATAGTTAACCATTGACAAGCTGCTGATCACTGTAAATAAACAAGATGCTCTGCGGAGACCCGGGAGTGTTCACTCTTGCTTTCTTTGGTTGTAGATCCAGACTGCTGTACGGCTCTCCTTCTCTCAGTCGAGTCTTTCTAGTTAGCTCAGTTTGTTATTAGTCAGATTGCCAAGGACTGGGAGGTAGGCGTAAATAAAGAGACTTCTTGGCTTTTGACTCAGCCTTTAAGCCCTTCCCCATCTGAAGTGCTTTAATCTGCCAGTGTCATATAACACAGGAGACAGCTCCACCTTGGGACTGTTCAGCGCCTCCTATTTCTGCAAATGGTCTTTGCACTGCATTTTTTTTTAAAACCAAAATAGAGAACAAATGAATTTTGGTGGAAATTATTGCATGTGACTTTAAATGCTTAATAATGTGCTTTGTATGAACGAGAAAGATGGATATTACACTGTTGAAATTGTTTCTTGCACAGCAATATACTGTACACACACATGCACACACACACACACACACACACACACACAAACACACACACACACAGAGAAATGGCAAGCAGACACCCTGCAGAATAGTTACTTCCTGTCATTTTATGCTTCGTGTTTTGAGTTGAAATTGGGAACTAATTGAATTTTAAGGTGTGACACAAATTGCTTCCTTGAAGAACGTGGCTTTTTCATTCACCCATTTAAAAAATAAATCAAAAGCCTGAAGTGTGACTGTAGTTTTCAGGCTTCAATATTTTTCTCCCTAGAGAAAATACTTTATAATGAAGCTAAAATTTAGGGGCCACTGCTGCTTCTGATTTGTTCTGATTTTTGTTTGTAATGGGAGTGCAATTATTTAAAAGGTATTAAACAAATAAGATTATTTACATTGGTTTATAAGCTGTGTATCACAACCCTACATATGAAATTGATAATTTACAAATCAAAGTGAATCTAGTCACTTTTGTAATAATTGTAGCATTCTAATTTTAATTGTATTAACTGAGAAGAATATAAGCTATTAAGTAGTACATATTTAAAAATTATTTGCTTCTTCAAATCTTATACATCTCAAAAACCTTCCTGAGGAATCACAGACTTTATTTCTTTACTTCTCTAATTGCTTGATTATAAGAACTTATTCATTTATAGCACCCAGAATTCCTGACCTTAAAGTGAGTATATTAGATACCAGTATTTGTTTCTCTGTAAACATCATGTTTAGATTTCTTCTTGCCCTAAGATTCCAGAAACCATATATACAACCTTAGATCTCACTTCAGAAAAATTCACTCTGATGATAATTACATCATCAAAAAGGAAAAATAACAACTGGATTATTATTCAGTGATTGATAGCAGGTGTACACTTAGGTCTTCAGGGGATTTATGACTATTCCTTTGTRTTATGTTGTCTATTCATTCTTTTACCTTTGCCCATGGCATTGTGTGCATTAAAATTGGGACAGTGCCAAGAGGGCAGGGAAAGTAGCGAGAAATAGAAGGATGAAGAGTGGCCATTGAACCAAAATGAGAGAATGACTGTCAGAATGTGCAATGATTAGCTAACTCAAACCTATTCAATAACATTGACAGGAAGTTCCACATTAGAATTGTCACCAATCAAAAAATTAAGGGAGAAGAGGAGCTCAAAACATCTTCTGAAAACATATTTTTCTCACTTATTATTTTATATTGTATATTGGGAGGAAGGATCAGACAGACAGAGACAGAGAGAGAGAGAGAGAGAGAGAGAGAGAGAGAGAGAGAGAGAGAGAGAGAGAGAGAGAGTCTTTTCTAGACAACTGGAAAGAATGTGCTCTGCACTGTTTTTACCTAGATTTAGCCAACTTGAACATACGTCTGTTTTCCAGTAGCAGACATTTATGTACTGTCTTGAATTCCTTAGCCTTATTTTATCATTTTAGGACATAAATTACTGTTTGATTAACCAAAGAAAAGAAATGATGAGGCTTAAGATGCTGTAGGTTTGGGAATGGGGGTCAGGGGTAGAGGCTTGCACAACATTCAGGAGGCCTTAGGTTTGCTCCCAGCACTGAAACAAAATTCACTCGTTCTCTAATTTTCAATTGAAACAAAAAGAAGAGTTATTTTGAGTACAATTTGTAACAGTCTATGTAAAAAAATATGGTAATGTGGATAACTAATTTTAAGCATAATCTTACCATCAGCTAAATATAAACCTTAAAACATTGTAATGGTTATAAGTAAGCCTCTTGCTCTTTAGGACTTACTAACTGCAATGATCAGTTATTTCATTGGATAGACACAAAAAATACAAACCATTAATGGCACATGCATAATAACAATTGGTAATAAGTAATGGTGCCTTAAACATATTGTCTCACCTTTCTCTGTGTACTCAAGTATTGGGGGTGCTCAAAATTAATGTAAATTCTCTCTCTCTCTCTCTCTCTCTCTCTCTCTCATTCTCCTTTTAGTTTAGGTCTTTAATCAGATCATCAGAAATGATATTAGAATAGTTTATGTAACGTGTTTGAGGTGGGACTCTATGTGAAGAGTTTATATCAATTTGACTTGAACAAGTTTGATTCAAGAAATGGGAAACTCAGCTGAGAATAGGCTCGCCACATTAGCCTGTGGACAAGGATGTGCTTGATTTTCTTAAATGAGTAATTGATGGAGAAAGGCCCAGCCCATCACCAGTGTTTCCAGCCTTTGGTAGAAGTTCCTGTATAAGAAAGCAAACTTGAACAAGTGAAGAGGAACAAACAAGTAAGCAGCATCCTATGGTGTGTGCATCCAGGTCTATGTCCCTGCCTGTAAGTTTCTGCCTTAAGTTTCTGCCCTAATGACCATGCATGATGAATTGTATATTGACAGCCCTTTACAAACCAAGTTGTTTTTGGTCATGGCATTTTTACCACAGAATTAAAAGGTAACCACCCCAGGTATTACAATCATAAGTCCAAGTATATTATTAGCTACATAGTGAGTTCAAGGTCAGCCTGGTCTAGATGATCCCATACCTCAGAATAAAAGAGATTTGTTCCTTTATCATTGAACTAATTGTACCTTAGAGAACTTGTGCATGGATGTAATGATTTTAGAGTAATGTTTAAGTGTTAAACTGGAGTGTTTAAAACAGCTGAATTGTGGAACCTGAAGGATTACAGACTTAGACCTCTGAGTCAGTTTTGACACAACATAGGTACAATTAAATATTTTAGATGGAAAAAATATCTTAGTGACACTTTGGGAATGAGAAAGCTACGAGGAGTTTGTAAATATTTACTCGAGGTTTTATCATTTCAAGAAAAACATTGAACACATATCCTTAAATAAATGTCACTTTTACATATTTATAAACTTGTATTGAAGGGAATATTTAACTCAAACACTCAAACTAGTTATCTATCATCTTCCTTTGTCTACTCCATAGGTTACTTAAAGTTATAATAATGCTAATTAGATGAAATTTAAATAATTGTAAATCTAAGATTAGAATACCAATGAGGTGATTGTACATTGCATTAAAAAACTTCTTTGACAATTTCAGCCACCCCTAGATGAGAATATATAAGCAGCTAATGGCTACTGAGCCTACTGATACATAATCAATTTATTATTACTCGTATTTGCATGTGTGTGGAGGGAGGGCCCACATGCTACAGGCTATAAATGAAGGGAAGTGGATGAGATTTTGGCATTGGTTCCTTCCTTTCTCTTTTATATGAATTCATGGATGAAATACAGGTCTATAGAATTGCATAAAAATATTGTTACCTGCTGGGTTATCTTGCATGTCCCCAAATGTAACAATTTTATGAACACTAATAAACAAATATATAATATCTCTTATTCAAACTTACATTTTTTAATTTTTATATGTGGTTTGAAATGTATTTATTTCATTTAAGTTTTAAACAACCTAAAATAAAGAAAATACTTTCTAACAATCCCAAAGCTTAATATCAAAGTAAATATTTATTTTGACATCATGTTTTCCATTTTATAAAATAATTTAAATTAATAAAATGAAAATATTTTTAATAAGAATGAGTGAAGTTTGCATAAGGTACAAAATTGGAAAATGTGGTCAGGATGTAAAATAAATGTATAGATAACATAAATAAATACCTACATATATTAAGTAAATAAATAAATAATCAATATAATGCTACTTGGAATGGAAGAGACTATTTCCTCTGAAGACACAGTCACCAATAAATTGACAATAATTCAGTGAAAGAGCACAAGTCCAAAAGTGTTTTGTATTTGGGCAGACCAAATTTGATGTGATGATCAAAGGACTCTAATTTCGGTCCAGAGGAAAGCAGATGGTTGAGAAGGATCTGGGAAGAGTTGAATTGGTAGTTGGGTGAAAATAAACATAATAAATTGTATAAAATTCTCAATGAACTCATAAAGCATTTATAAAAATATTATTTTTAATCATCACATTTCTGTGACTTAAAATTAATGGCAAATTTGCTTTTCAAATATTTAAATTAGACTTAACATTCACATTCTAGTAAAAGAGAAGACTGTCAGGTTTTACACTCATCATTTCTTGGAGATATGATTGGACTGCAAGTAGAGCCATAACCAGTGTCTTACTTGCAATAGCAATACAAAATAGAACATAACTTTTGGTTGATGAAGAACATATCTTCCTAGTTTTTACGGATCCTCCTGAATCTTCATGAATGGGAGTGGCATTTACATTTCCATCTTGTGCAATCCTTCTCTCGTGGTATGTCTCATGGCATGGCATAGATTGGAAGAAATGTATGACTGAATGTAATCATTTGCCCATTGCATATAAATGAGTGTTTCAAAGAATAGTGTTTGCAATTGAAACTTGATCTAAAACAATTAAGCTTTAATTGAACCTTATATTTCATTCATGCCTTATATAATGTGACTATAAATATGCAATACTAAGAAAAGGACAATTGATTTATCCTGAGTGGTTTTTGTTGGAACAAAGATGGGCATAGACAGTAGGAATCGCCAACCAATGTCTGACCCAAACTGAGACCAATTCCATGACCAAGAACTAATCCCTGACATTATTAATGATACTCTGTTATGCTTGCAGACAGGATCCTAGCATAAGTGTCCTCTGAGAGGCTCTACCCAACAGCTAATGGAAACAGATTTAAAGAACCACAGCCAACCATTAGATGGAGCTTGGGAGGTTTGTGGAAGAGTTACAGAATAATTGAGGGACCCAAAGAACACTGGGACTCCACAGGACCACCAACAGTGTCAAATAGCATGGACTCTTAAGGACTCCCAGAGACTGAACCACCAACCAAAGAGCAAACATGGGCTGGACCTAGCTTGCCCTCTCCTGCATTCACATAGCAAACAGCAGAGGTGCGAGCATCTTGGTTTTCATGCAGGATCCCTAACAACTGGAGCAGCGGCTCTCTCTCTGAATCTGTTGACTGATTGTGGATCATTTTCCCTTGCTGTCTGGCCTCAGTGGGAGCAAAAGCCCCTAGTCCTGCAGTGTGGTGAATGAGAGTGGAGTTATAACCAAGGGGACATCCTCCTTCTCAGAGGAAAAGGGAGCTGGGAATGTGGGGGAGGACTGTGAGGAGAGGCTGATTTTGGAGGGAAGGGAAACGTAAATTGAAAAGGAGAAAAAAAAGAAAGAATGAGAGGGAGAGAGAGAGAAAGAAAGAGAGAGGGAGAAAGAGAGACAGAGACAGAGAGAGGAAAGAGAGAGGTAGAGAGAGAGAGAGAGAGAGAGAAGATTTATAGTCCAATTTCCTGTTGCTGACTTGAAGTTGGTTCACAGTGACTTACACCATTGTTTAACCTAGGAAAACCTAAAATAGAATAAAGCAAAACAAAGATTGGAACAAGAGAAATCAGCTGTTTCCATAGAAAATGTGTTAGGGATTCCATAACACTCCCTTCTTCTAATTGATGACTAAGCAAAGTGACTCACCAAAGTGTGGACAAATTCTTTCATGTTGAAAAATGAGCACTATACAAGACTTCAGGAAAGCCCATGTGCTGAAACAATGCTGGTCTGAGATATTTTCTTACAGTGAGAAACTCACTGTATTGTTTCCCTGCACATGACTATAGAGTGTCTATTGATCTCATACTGTATAAGGTTTCAGTATTGATTAGTAATTCACAAGTACATTCCATCAGATTTGGTTTTGCTTACATAACAAAAATAATCTTAATGCACATGATGAAAAATTAAAAATAAATTTATCGCCGGGTGTTGGTGGCACACGCCTTTAATCCCAGCACTTGGGAGGCAGAGGCAGGCAGATTTCTGAGTTCGAGGCCAGCCTGGTCTACAGAGTGAGTTCCAGGA
>BDUI01007751.1:24584-38521 GCA_002335545.1 Apodemus speciosus
AAGAAAGAAAGAAAGAAAGAAAGAAAGAAAGAAAGAAAGAGAAAGAAAGAAATGCAGACTGGGGTAACTAATTTAACTAATGATAAATTTAGTTATTTTCCTTGGCTATTTAAATGCTGTAATACTGATTATTATATTATTATATTATTATACTTTAAGACATATTCATCCTTATTGAGCATATCATGTATGTAGAACCATACATACATGCCATACATAGTAATACAAACTTAGAACAAGAATAAACTAACTGTGTAAGTGAGAAAAAATACCATAATAAGAATTCCTCTCCAATGCCAAGTCTCTTTGCGGTGTCTAGATTTCTCCTTTTTCTGATTTCAGAGTTTATTCACTGATAGAGGACACTGCTATTTACAACAAGAATTTTAAAGAATGGGCAGAATGTATATGAAGATTATATTTTACTCCTATGAGTAAAAGAGCAAGTCATTCCCCAAAACTTATTAATAACAATTCTTTTGTTAAAATGTATTCATTTCAATGTAAATGCACTGATATCAACTGAGAACAAATGATCCTAGAAATTAATAAGCTGTGAATGATATATATTCAGTTTGGTTCATAATTTTACTGACTAATAAAACACATATATTTCAGTTATTGTAACAATGTTTAGTACATTGTATCTAAACATAAATTTTTAAAAATGAAAATTTGCCTTTAGTTTTTAAAATTAAATTACATCTCTAGATGTGCAGTTGTAGCTTACTGGAGAGATCTTGTCCTTTATTCAGAAACCCTTGATTCACATCTGCAGATTCATCAAAAAATGTATCTTTATAATTTTCCCAATAGAAATAAACATCATTCTACAGTATTTCTGTTCTGTTGACAGCCTCTGTGTACCTTACTGTTAACCAAACCTTAGAACTTCCCCGCTTTGTGATTTGAATGAAAATTGCCTCAAATATTTGAATACTTGTCCCCAGATGGTCGAACTGTTTAAGATTARTAAGTGTATCCTGGAGGAAGGAGGTGTGTCCCTTGAGGTAGAAGATGATGTTTCAAATGCCTTACCTACTATGAGCCTCTACTCTCTGCTTCTTGCCTGTGTATCAAGACATATAGTCTCAGCTATTGCTACAGCACAGTGCCTTCCTGCTGTCATTCTCTGTGTTAGCCCCAAATGAACTCTTCTAAAAGTTTCCTTGGTCAGAATGTCCTCTCACGGCAATAGAAATAAAACTTAGGCACTTTTCATACAATTAGAGAATTTGATTTTAAATAATGCGAATTCCACATATGCTTTCTCACACCAAGGTTGCGTTTTACCTAGAATATTAATTTTCAATATTTATGCTTGTATCTTTTCATGATGATATGTCTGTTGCAAAATTTTTGTTGTAATTATAAAATATACATAGGATTACACTGTTACTTTCAAAGCCTGACACTGTTATGTGTATAATATACAATGGAAAAAATAATTTTGCAATAATTTTTGGTTTTCAAATAAAAGTAGCATTTGATTTATTACTTCCTTAATAAATTGAACAGGTCAAACACACCATGACACTGAATAGAACGGAACCCTGTAATGTACTCCAGATGTCCCAGGCATGGCATATGTGTGATGTGTGTACAAAAAAGTTATTTTTACTGTGAAATATATTTGAGAAACAAAATGCATTATGTGCTGTGACAAATAATATCATTCCAATGTTATATCCTGGCAGAGTAGACAATTATGCCAAATGTTCATCTTGTGACACCAGGAGTATCTCAGGTTATAAAGAACCTATTGAGTTAAAATAATTTGTCTTCTTCAGTCATTTCTTGAAGACAGCATATAGGCAATTTGGATTTCCTGCAGAACCACAGAAGTTCTATCACTATTACATCAAATGGAGATTCTGGGGGCAGTCCTTAAAGTTACACAGTTACATTGGTTGGCAGCTAAAACAAGACTCTGTCTTCCCTTCTTATAAAGGACATACATGAATCAACTTTGGAAGCCTTGGTTCTGTCACTGTTGTGAACTGACAGGAACTCATCCCTAGTGCTGATAAAGATGAGGGAAGAGGTGTTAAAGGTCACTTCTTTGGCTTGTCCCTTTCTTTCTGTGACATCATGATGGGATTGATCTACCTTTCACTATCAGCTGCTAGTAACTTTTTAGCAAGGAAAAAGTTGGTATCTCAAAACTTGGAAGCATAGGAGCTACAGAAGGGACCTCCAAATCATTCAAAGAGAGCACAGAATATGACTGTAGGAATGGGCACCACCAGACAGCCAAGAAACAAGGAGAATACAAAGCCAGAGTTCTTGACATCCTTGGATTTCCAGTCCACATTACACCCTAGTCCATGCACATCTACGATGTACCTGTCCCAGTCCAGGAGAGGTGCTCATGCCCACACCGAGAAATAGAGCCAAATAGATGTAATGACCCCACAGGCTTGGAAAAATTTGATCACTTTTGCATGTACCACATGGATAAAATACTAGTAGATCAGCACTGGGAGAGTGGTAGTGGAAACAAACCCTGCAAAAAAAAAGAAAGAAAAGAAAAAGAAAGAAAGAAAGAAAGAAAGAAAGAAAGAAAGAAAGAAAGAAGGAAAGAAAGAAAAAAGAGAAAGAAAGAAAGAAAGAAAGAAAGAAAGACAGGAAGGAAGGATGGAAGGAAGAAAGAAAGAGAGAAAGAAAGAAAGAAAGAAAGAAAGAAAGAAAGAAAGAAAGAAAGAAAGAGCAAGCAAGCAAGCAGACGGAAAGTCACAGGAAACTCACATGTCCCACCACAAATTCTGTACAGAGAATCTGAAGTCAATGGGATGTATTAGTAACAGGGAGAGATCCTGAATGGTAATGAAACAGGATCTCCCAGAAAATCAATTAGGAATGAATTTACCTATAAAAGAAAAATGTGGAATAAAAATGGCMTGTGGACAGTAGGACAAAGATCTAAGCCCCAAATTAGTCTAATAACAAATGATGAAGCCTCTGGTAAAAGTTATGCAAAAGAGAAGTAGAAAAGGCCTGAGGGCACCAGCATTCATCCCCTTTCTGCTTCAGGGCCTGACGTGATGTGAGGACCTGCCAGGTCATGAGTTCCTCTTCTTCACCACACCTTCCACACATAGTGATGTTTGGATTCATCTAAATCTACATGGCAAAATAAACCCCTTTTCTTTTAAAACTTTTTATTTTGTTTTGTTTTGTTTTTCTTTGTTGTTTCTGTTGTTGTTGCTATTTTGATTTATTATTGGCATTGTATCCTGAGTATTGACATTATATCTCGAGAGCAAGCCCCTTTCTCTCCACCACTCCCAGTCCCACCTGCATATATCTCTTCCCCATCACTCCCTGCCCTTCTTCTCAGAGAAGGGGACTCTCTCATGGGGAGTGGTGACCCACCCTGGCACATCAAGAATCAGAAGGAAGGTCATCCTTCTCACTGAGGCTGGATAAGGCAGCCCAGCTAGGGGAAAGGACATCCAAATGTAGGCAACAGAGAAAGCCTCTGTTCCAATTGTTAGGAACCACATGAAGACCAAACTGCACATCTGCTACAAATTTGTAGAGGACCTAGGTCCAGCTCATGAATGACCATTGGTTGTTGGTTTAGTTTCTGTGACTCCCCCACTGGCTCAAGTTAGTTGACTCTGTAGATCTTCTTGACCCCTATAACTTGCTCAATTCTATCTCCCCTTGTTCAGTAAGACTCCCCTAGCTCTGCCTGATGTTTAGCTTGGGTCTCTGCATCTCTTTCCATCCTCTGCCGGATGAACCTCTCAGGAGAAAGTTATCCTATGTTCCTGTCTGTCAGCATAGTGGAGTTTCATTCATACTGTCAGAGGTTGGCTTTCTTACATGGGTTGAATCTCAAGTTGAGGGAGTCTCTGTCAAATTGTGATTGGATGTAAGGTGGAATTTCAGAGTCATTTTGATTTGCATTCCCCTGATGACTAAGGACAGTGAATATGTCTCTTTTTAAAATTCTGTTTGTTCACACCACAAATGCAGCTCCCTTCCCAGTATCCTGTCAAAGAGTCCTTTGTGCATTCCCACTCCCATTCTCCTCTGAAAGGGTGCCCTTTCCTGGTTAGTTCCCCACTGAGACCAGACAAGGTAGCCACTGAGACTGAGCTGCACTTCTCTTACATATGTGTCAAGGGGGTCTTAATTTATGTCCAGCCCATGTATGTTCTTTGGTTGGTGACTCAGTCTCTGAAAGCTGCCAGGGGTCCAGTTTAGTTGACTCTGTTTTTGGTTTTCCTGTGAGGTTCCCATCCCCTTCAGGGTCTATAATCTTTCTTCCAGTGTTTCCATAAGAGTCCCATATCTCTGCCCTATGTTTGGCTGTGGGTAACTTAATCTGTTACATTTGCTGCTGGATAAAGCCTCTCAGAGGACAGTTATGTTAGGTTCCTATCTGCAAGCATATCAGAGTTTCATTAATAGTGTCAGCAATTGGGATGGGAGTCTTTTTGGCCAGTCATTTGTTGGCCATCCTATTGTCTCTGCTCCATTTATGTCCCTGCATTTCTTTGAGACAAGACAATTTTTGCCTTGAAAGTTTTGCAGTTGGTTGGTGTCCTTATTTCTCCACTGGGGGTGGGGGGTCCTACCAAGCTACAGGAGATGGATTCTTCCATTTTCATGTCCCCACTGTTAGAAATCTTGGCTAAGGTCGCCTTCATTGCCTTTCAGGAGCCTCTCCATCCCAGATCTCTGGGACTTCCTAGAGGTCCACCTTGCCAGTACAGATTTCCACTCATTTTCCTGGCCCTCTGGGCTTCTCTCCTGTCTCTTCCCACACTTGTCCTGGCCCTCCATTCTCCTCGCCTTCCTGTCACCCAGTTCCCTCTCTCCCTCTGCCTCCTATGACTAGGTTTTCCCCTTCTAAATGAGATTCAAACATCTCCTCATTGTCTTCCTTCTTGTTTACCTTCTTTGGGTCTGTGGAGCATATCATGGGTATTCTATATGTTTTTGGCTAATATCCACTTATCAGTGAGTGCACACCATACCTGACATTTTGTGTCTGTGTTAACTCACTCAGGATGATATTTTCTAGTTCTATACACTTGCCTACAAAATGCGTGATGTCCTTGTTTTAGTAGCTGAAGCTTATTCCTTTGTGTCAATGATCCGTGATTTCTATACCCATTCTTCAGTTGAGGGGCATCTGGGCTGTTTCCACTTTCTGTATATTACAAATAAAGATTCTATGAACATGGTTGAACAGATATCCTTGTTGTATGGTGGAGCATATTGTGGGTGTGTTCCCAGGAGAAGCGGTATCTTCAGTTAGAATTGGTCCCAATTTTTTTTTGATAAACTGCCAGATTGATTTCCTGAGTGGTTCTCTGGTAGCTCATGGAATGGGCCTTAAATCTAATAAAGTACACTTAACCTCATAACATTCATGCTATGATAACACCAGGGTATTTTGCAGGCAAGTCATTATTGAAAGTCACAGCATTTGTAACTGGATAAACTGATGATCACTTTTCTTGTCTGTTAGTGTGCATTGTACTCTCCAGTACCACAATTGGTGATCAACAGCAGTGAAGTTTCTGGTTAGGTGCAAATAGAACTTCTTTGGTTTTGATGGCATATATAATGACTGTCTTTAGCAATATGGCCTTATAGTCAGCTTGTGGAAAGCACCTATTAGCTTCTGCAATGGCTTTTGAATTTGGGGTTTCCAAGGGGTTCCTTAATTTCACCACCAACTCAATAAGATATAACTCATTCCTATCCCAGGAGGTGTTTCTTGGTGTCATATGACTACTTGTTGTGGGATTCTCCTATTGTTTGTGATTTTATTTAGATTCCATATATATATATATATATATATATATATATATATATATGTATGTATGTATGAATATATACATTTACTACCTTAGGAGCTTCATATATATATATGAAGCTCCTAAGGTAGTAAATGCCCATACAATTTTTAAATGCCTTTAAAGTGATCTGTTCTTCTCTATGTTTCTTCTGCAACCCTTATCTGCTGTCTCCCATTTCATCTTCCCACTTCAGTTTCCCCTTTGACTGTCCATAACATAATATTCTATTTCTCCTTTCATGGGACATCAATCATCTCCTTCCCACTGGTCATGCTCTAAGAACTTAATTTCTGTGGTTATTCTGATTACAGCACACATATTGACAGCTTAAAAGCTAACATTCACATACAAGAGAAAATGCCTTAGGATAAATTTTCTAACTGCACCTAAAATTTTTTTCATATTTCACCTGCAGAGAGAGATTAAAGGAAAATGGAGTCTCACCATCTTCCTTGATATTGGAGAGTGGGAGAAATGAACATTTAGTCCCACACAAAAACAAGAAGGTCTTTTATTTGCAGTATATTCTCACTGGAAAAGGCAAATTGTGTTTTCTCCAGTAGTGGCCCTGGGTATCTACATTGCAGGTTAGGCTCCATGTCCAGGAGAAATTAACCAACACCAACTCTCTGCAGTATTTTGTGGGCTTTCTTGTTTTGTTTTGACATAGTTTTAATCTTATTCGTCCAGTCCTTTTTCATCTTCATTTTTTTTTGGTTGTGTAGGTTTTGGGGGACATAAAGTTTGATGGATAGGAAAGAGGTGGGGAGGATCTGGGAAGACACAGATGAGGGTAAACATTTTCAAAATAATGTATAAAAATTATATATCTATATAAAATTATAAAATTTCCTACTATTCGATCACCCCCTTTGCTTACATCCTGTTAAGCTATCCTTTGAAATATTTCATACTTTTGTTTGTCAATGTCTTTTCTGTGTTAATAAGACTCTTGATTTTTAAGGATGACAGGGAAATTTTTGAATTTTATATGCTCTATTATTTGAGTTTACAAGTTAGAAATCAAATCTTTTTTCTACAAATAGGAAATGCATTTTTCTATAATGGCTCTTGCTGAAATATCTGTTAGATCACAATATAACATTTTAAAGTGAATCAGAAGATGAGAGCTTATTTTAAAAGTACTGATTTTTAACAATTCTTTATAAAATAGTGCTTGAGCTATATTAAAGAAATGAAATGCTTTTGAATTTCTTATGAGTCCTTTGGAACACCAAAGTTTCTCTAAAATCCACTGTAATTTAATCTGACCACATACTTGACTTTTAAATCTTCAAATACATTCTTTCAAAAATACTTTTCTTTCCTATCAGAAACAACAATCTACTCTTTTCCAAAATATAAATTTATTGTGATGTAGCAAATGTTCTAAACTCTTATTAAAATATTTAAAAAAGTAATCAGCAGGTACAAGACAGACTAAAACATAAAAATATTTATTTAAAAACAAATTGACAGCGACATGGAGAACTGCCAACTAATGAATGCCCCAACTTGATTCACATCCTATGGGAGAGAGTCAACACCTGACAGTATTAGTGATATTATGCTATGCTTACAGACAGGAGCCTAGCATAACTGTTTTCTGAGAGGCTTTATACAGCAGAGGATAGAAACAGATGCAGAGATCCACCCCTGAAAATCAGGCAGCACTCAGGAGGTCTTGTGGAAGACAGCATGATAGTATTGAGCAAGCTAGAAAGTTCCTGGTTGGAACTCAGTTGGGAGGATGTGTTCTGTCCTTCAGGGACATAATGTCCCAGTGATAGGTAGTACCCAAGGAGGTCTCCCACTTCTCTGAGAAGGAAAGGGTGCAGATGTGTAAGAGTGGGACTGGGAGGAGAAGAGAGAGGAGGAAGGAAGGGCTGTGATAAAAAGAAACTTCGAGTGACCTTCTTAACTAGACATAAAGTTCCTATTGTATGTCCACTATGATCATTTATTCAGGTATATTTGGTCTACTAAATAATGTATCATAATGGATAATAATAGAACATCAACATTATTTAATGCAATGCTGAATTTAAGGTTTATTATTTTTACATTATGTATACAAGTGTTTTATTTTGCATGTATGTAAGTGTGTGTAGTGCCCATCCAGGCAGAATATGATGTCTGGCATCCTAAAGCTAAGGTTTACAGATAGTTATAAACTGTCTTGTAGATATTGCCAACCAAGCAGGGAACTCTGAAAGAACATCAGGGCTAGTCTGGCCTCAAATTCTAGACCTATCTGGATTTGTCTCTGCCTCCTGAGTAATTAAATTAAATGAAAGAACCATTCTTCCAGATTAAAAAAAAACTATAGTTATTTATATGGATAATAATTAATGTTATATTTATATTTTTCTTTAATACACCAATTACATAAATCTTTAAAAACCTTTAAGCATAACCATAGTAATACTACAAAAACAAAACCAACCAAATAAAATAACAAGAACAACCACAAAATAAGTACACAAGTGGTGGCTATTCCAAAGGGGATTTTTTTTTCTCAATTGTAACTAAGTTCCATGATTTCAGATTCAACAGCAATATATTATGAAATGGTTATACTCATCCAACAGGAAAGAAAATAAAAAATACAAAAGAAAATTGAACTGTAGTCTCACATCTAGCAAATGACAAGCAACATACTCAAGTCTGGATGGTGGCAAAAGTTCTGATTTATTGCACCTGCATGTCGTAATGAAATGTAAATTAAATCATGTGTCTTTTAAAAGGAAGATATTATCCAAGTGAGGTGGTACACACTTTTAATCTCAGCTTTTGGAAGGGAGATGCAAACAGATCTCTGAAATCAGGCCAGGCAGCACTCCAGAAAAAGTTTCAGGACAACCAAGGCTACATATAGAAACCATGTTCTGAAGAAAACAAAAGACGGGGAGAACTAAATAAATTCCTAAGTAGCATGTTAGTAGAATTGTATTAATTTACAAAATTTTTCAAATGCTATTAAAATTAAACATGTTGGATTATATCTCCATAAAATACTTGTGATAAGTAGTAGTAGTATTTTAAGAACCAAAGTTCAAAATCACTATTTCACAATACAAGAATTATTGAGCAAACACAGAAGAATATGAATTTTTGGTTCAATACCTCCCTCTGCTGTTAGCAAACACAAATGAAAACGAGGTATGGCTGTGGCTTTCTGCATGATAAAGTATATTCATTAAAAAAAATCCACTAGGATTTTATATTTTCCCTTTGTTCTAAAATTGTGAATATGTGATTTGTTTGAAAAATTATGTCTTATAAAATACGAAAATATTAAGCATTAAACTGAAATTCCACAAATTTTAATAGGTAATTTATTTCCTTGGAATCCTTGTTTGTGATTCATTTATTTATTTACAAAACAATTCTCAAATACAATACAACAGGAAATTGTTCTCTGTGATATTTCGAATGAGTTATTTTAAATGGTCTTTTATTTGAAGTATGATGTAAAATTTTCCTATTATAAAATGAATTTGTGACAAATTATTTCATTTTTGATATATTTCCAGAAGGAGTATCTAAACACTTAATTATTTAATATCTTCTTGAATAGAGTAAGTTATCTAAATACAGTTCCACAATTAACTTTATAGCAGTGGCTAAAATATGAAAGTACAGAGTCATTAAATGACTAGAGTAAAATCTTTTATTATTACAAACACTTGTTTTTAAAACTATGAGCATAAAAACGAAACATCATTTTTATTCATTTTCAATAATTACAACTTCTATAATTTTATAATATCTAAATATGTAATTATATAAGTTTATAATATATATTTTAGAATTGTTTGTCTATTTTGACTACAAATAAGAAGAGGTAATTTAAGGATTATTATACAGCAAATTCAATTTTTTAATCAAAGAGAAAAATAAGGGTTATATTGATTCAAATTAAATCCAGGAAAGAAATTTGAAGTGATATACAATATAAAAAATTGTGACAGGATTCAAAGATGGTAAGTGTATAAAAGCAGWTGCAGCCAAACCTAAGGAAAAAAGAGTTACATCTTTCATACCCATGTGGGTAAAGATACCCATGTGGGCATAGATTACTATAAGATGTCTTCTTGCTACAAGTCTATTTCACCTGAACAAGAAAATCGATGTATAACTAAATGGTATAATTTTTAATTGACTTGATCATAATATTACTGGAGTTACATACAGAAATATTGAATTTTCTATTAAATGTTGTAGGATTAATCTTTAATTATTCTCTATATTTATTTTGACTTAACATGTCTTATACATTGTTGTAGATAGTTCTTATAATTTAGCATATATAGTGTGTTTATGCATATATATGCACTACTTAATATTTAAATTTAAATATATATTAATATCTAGAATTAGTGGCCATTTTTTGTACAATAACAATCACTTTGGTCAATTTCACCACTTGATTTAATGCATCTATCCATCTATTGATCAAGCGTTTAAATCTTTTTTACACCTAATGTTTGGATTTTTTGAAAGCTAAATTAATACCAGTTTCACATTTCGATATGATATTGCTTTGTTTATTGCAGAGATTAATTTATGTAATAAGTCAGTAAAAGTCTCTCTGAGGATTTGCATAATCTTTATGAATGAAAAGATAGATTTACTTGTTTCTAAAACTTATCCCATGCTCTTAAAGCTACTGGTGGAAATATGATCGCTACATAAAGCCATCAAATTTCATTTACTGTTTTAATCATGAACTTTATGTAACTATTAGTCTTTCAAAATATTAACATTAGAACTTTTATAATTTTCCAAAATTGCAATTTCTTCTCAATATCATGTCAGTAAATGTAATTGAGAATCATATTCCAATATAGCTGCTGCTAAATCTTTCCAGTTTTGAGGGATAATCCTGTTTTAGGTATCCAACGGACTTAGCATTTATTTCATATAGGATGAATGCATTCCACAAGTTACTACTGATTTTTTTTAAATGTTTAAAGTTTTGGATTTTAACAGGATTCCCCTACACTGGACCATCAAGCCTTCAAAAGACCAAGGGTTTCTCCTCCCATTGATACCCACCAAGGCCATCCTCTGCTACATATGTGGCTGGAGCCATGGGTCCCTCCACGTGTATACTTTGGTTGTTGGTTTAGTTCCTGGAAGCTCTAGGAGGTCTGGTTGGATGAAACTGTTTGTTCTTCCAAGGGAGTTACTAACACCTTCAACTCCTTCAGTACTTTCTCTAACTCATCCATTGGAAACCTTGTGCTCAGTCCGATGGTTGGCTACCAGAATCCATCTTTGTATTTGTCAGGCTCTGGCAGACCCTTTCAGGACACAGCTATATCAGGCTCCTGTCAGCAAGCACTTCTTGGCATCTGCAATAGTGTCTGGGTTTGGTGTCTGTATATGGGATGGATTCCCCTGTGGGGCAGTCTCTGGATGGCCTTTCTATCAGTCTCTGCTCCACACTTTGTCTCTGTATTTCCTCCTTGGAGTATTTTGTTCCCACTTCTACAAAGGATTGAAACATCTACACTTTGGTCTTCCCTCTTCTTGAGCATCATGTGGTCTGTAAATTATATCTTGGGTATTCTGAGCTTTTTTGGCTAATATCCAGTTATCAGTGAGTGCATACCATGTGTTTTTCAACTGGGTTTCCTCACTTGGGATGATGTTTTCCAGCTCTATCTATTTGTCAGAGAATTTCATGAAGTCATTCATTTTAATAGCTGAGTAATAGTCCATTGTGTAAATGTACCACATTTTCTGTATCCATTCGTCTGTTGAAGAACATCTGTGTTCTTTCCAGCTTCTGGTTGTAATAAATAAGGCTGCAAATAACATAGTTGGGACATGTGTCCTTGTTATATGATAGAGCATCTTTTGGGTATATGCCCAGGAGTGGTAGAGCTGGGTTCAATTTTCTGAGGAACTACCAGATTGAGGTCCATAGTGATTGTGGCAGCTTGCAATCCCAACAACAGTGGAGGAGTGTTCTTCTTTCTCCACATCCTCACCAGCATCTTCTGTCACTTGAGTTATTGATCTTAACAATTCTGATTTGTGTGAGGTGGAAGCTCAGTGTTGTTTTGATTTGCATTTCCCTGATGACTAAGGATGGTGAATGTTTCTTTGGGTACTTCTTGGCCATTTGATATTCTTCAGTTGAGAATTCTTTATTTAGCTGTGTACCTCATTTTTTAATTTATTGAACATCATCTTCATTTACATTGTTAATGGTAAAACCTTTCTGATTTCTCCCCTTTTGCAAAGACCCCCAACCCCTCCTCCCACCCCCTGCCTTCCTGTATATATTCCCCTCCTCCCAACTCACTTCCACCTCCTGCCCCCCTCAATTTCCCTTTGTTTTACCTCATTTTTAATAGGGTTATTTCTTTCTCTGGAGTCTAACTTCTTGAGTTCTTTGCATATATTGGATATGTACATCTGATAGCCTTCTATCAGATGTAGGATTGTTAAAGATCTTTTCCAATCTTTTGGTTGCCATTTTGTCCTATTGACAGTGTCCTTTGCCTTACAGAAGATTTTCCATTTTTGAGGTCCCGGTTTTTGATTCTTGATATTAGAGCATAAGCCATTGGTGTTCTGTTCAGGAAAATTTACCCTGAGCCCATGTGTTTGAGGCTCTTCCCCACTTTCTCCTTCTATTAGTTTCAGTATATCTGGTTTTAAGTAGAGGTCCTTGATCCACTTGGACTGGAGCTTTGTACAAAGAAATAAGAATAGAACAATGTGCATTCCTCTACATGCTGATCACCAGTTGAACTAGCATCATTTGTTGAAAATTCTGTCCATAGTAGTATCAGGGTATGATGACTGTTTATAGGATGAATCCCCAGGTAGGGCAGCCTCTGGGTGACCTACTGTGGACAACATGAAGTGTATAACAAAAGGAGCATGCCATGGTTGTCTCCAGAGGGGCCCTGCATGAGCCTTACAAATACAGAGGCAGATGCTAGCAGCCAACCATTGGTCTGGCCATGGGGTCCCTAATGGAGGAGCTGGAGAGTGGTCCGGAGGAGCTGAAGGGGTTTACAGCCCCATGGTGAGAAAAATGATGTCCACCACACAAACACCCAGGACTCTCAGGGACTAGACCATCAACCAAAGGGTTCCAGCCAAATGGCAGAGGAATGCTTTGTAGGGCATCAGTGATCCTTGGCCAGGTGAAGGCTCAATAGATGCCCCCAACAAAGGGAATTCGAGGAGGGGGGAGGTGGGAATGACTCAGGTGGAGGGGCATGTAGGAGGAGGCAGGGGGTGGGAGGAGGGGTTGAGGTCTTTGGGGAGGGGGGAAATTTAGAAAGGTTTTACCATTGAAATATAAATGAAGAGTATATTCAATAAATAAAATTGAAAAAATAAAGAAAGAAAATGCTGTCTTTTTTCCACTGGATAGATTTAGCTCCATTGTCAAAGATCAAGTGGTCATAGGTGTGTGAGTTCATTTCTGTGTTGTCAGTTCTATTCCCTTGAGCTACCTGCCTGTCACTGTACCAATACCATACAGTTTTTAATCACTATTGCTCTTATAATAGTTCTTGAGTTCAGGGATGGTGCTTTCCCCAGAAGTTCCATTTTATTTATTTATTTATTTGTTTATTTGTTTRTTTATTTATTTATTTATTTATTATTTTTAAATTAATTATTTATTTTTTCTCACTCTATATTTTATCCACCCTCCAACTGTTTCACATCTCAGACCTCCTCCTCACTCACCTGTCTCCATGTGGATGTCCCCACTCTTCACCCCATTTAACCTCTGAACCCCTGGGGCTTCCAGTCTCTGGAGAGTTAGATGTATCATCTCTGAATGAACACAGACCAGAAGTCCCCTGTTGTATGTGTATTGGGGACCTCATATCAGCTGGTATATGATGCTTGTTTGGTGGCCCAGTTTTTGGCCATATCAAACAATATCTCGGGGGGTACAAATTAATGGAGATTATTGGTACTCCTAAAGGACTGCCTTTCTCCTCAGCCTCTTTTATTGATGAGAATAGTTTTCACTATCCTGGATTTTTGGTTGTTCCAAATAAATTTGCAAATTGCTCTTTCTAACTCTATGAAGAATTGAGTGGGAATTCTGATGGGGATTGCATTGAATCT